>JAODAL010001631.1:0-222753 GCA_025379985.1 Phyllomedusa bahiana
TGTGATTTTTTTTTTTTTTTTTTGCATGCATTGTACACAAATAAAAAGAAAAAAAAGGGGAAAAAAGCCCCCAAAACATCGGCAACAAACGCCATGTGAACCCGGCCTAATAATTCCGATGTCTTTGGAGCGTTTTTTTTTTTCTGGATTTTGCTTTTATAGCAGCTAACGAGAAGCCTTCAATCCGCAGGCAGATATAATTACAACGATAGCAAATTAGCAAAGCTTTTTTTTTTTACTTTTATTACTTTTGCAACTGAGTTATGTCTAATAGAGTCTATTAGGCTATGTTCACACGGCGTAATGGTACGCGCCGCAATACACCGTGCGTTTCGGGAGCTCGCATTGATCAGCGCCTACTCTCGAAGCACGGAGGGGTCGGCAGCCCGCCGGCCCCATAGACATGCATTACTTGCGGCGCGTAATCGCCACGAATAATTGACACGTCACATCTTCCCACGCGTACAATACGGTCGTATTGTACGCGCGGGGGGACGAGGCATAATCCATAGTTCTGTATGAGAGCTATGGATTGTGTATTAAGCGAAATATATGCGCAATTACGCGCGAAAATAAGCCGTTTGAACATACCCTTAGACAGACACTGACCCCTCTATATTCCTGCTATGTACAGCTTTAAAAGGGTTGCTTCACTACAGAGATTACCTTTCAACATGTAGGGAACGGTAACTCGAGACTTTTTTCCAAATACATGTCTCTTTTGATTTTTTCCTGGTCAGAAGATAAGAGAGATTTTATCTGCTCTGAGTGCACACAGGTTTCTCTGGTTACCATCCTGCTTTCCCCTTCTCTCCTTGCTCTTTGTCTTATCTGACAGCAGGGAGTGATGTCACTACAGGCCGGCACACAGGGTGCCCGCAGCGTGTTATCTCTAACAAACAAAGAAGATTAATTTCTTTTGATTGTTTACTTACTCTGAATCTCTCTGTTCTTTATGTCAGTGCAATAAGAAGAGCTGGGAATACGGAGCTGATCTGCTAATCACTGCTATAGAACCACCCACAGCCTGACTAGGAAGAGACAGGACGCATGAATCTGAAGCTTGTAGAACAGCATGGTGAGACAACCCTTTCCTTGGGCACTCATGTCCTTTCCTACTCCAAAATGTTTTGGAAGGATTGATACCTTCTTGTCTTTCATACAAATCTCACATAAGGTGTCTTTGAGAGGGGCTTAGACTAGAATTAGGTTTTCTATTGAACAGTTACTATGTACCCTTCCTAAATCCTGACTGAGAGGTGTTTGTGCCCCCCCCCCCCCCCCGATGAGGCCTTTTTTGCTTCAAGTACATGAACATACCAGACAATTTCAATATAAAAATGAGATTTATTCTGCAAGTCATTTAACGCCTTTGTCGTCCTGTGTGCGGTATGTACTGATCGGTTCTGCCAGAGCGGAGGATAAACAGGACAGCGCTGTAAAGACGAAGACGGTGAGTAACCCTTCAAGCAATGCATTATGGGGCAGAGTAGACCTGGCAATAATATACATGATGAAGGCAGAAACCTCATAGACTGAGACTAGTTTTAAAGGGGATGTATCGCTTCCTTACTTCGGCTGATTCACTCTTCTCTCAGCTTCTCAACTCTGTGAATGCAGGGGCGTTTCTTCCCCTCCCACATCCCCCCCCCTTTAAATGCTGGCCTGAGACTCCCCCCCCCCTTAGTCCACATATCAACTGTGTCTCTCCCTATGCAGTCTTATTTTATAAGAGCTGTATACATACCACAGGCTGCATTCAATCTAATCTGACAAATGATTTTCTCACAGCTGGAGAGTATTACAGCTTTCTAAGAACGGCACAGATTTTGCCTGTATGCAGGAGAGTTAGGCACAGGGACAAAACTGTCATGTTTTCTCATTGTACAATCTGCTGCAGTCTGTTTCTGCTAGGTGTGGAGACAGAAAATGCTACGCCCCTAACTCTGAGTCAGAGACACAGCTCCATGAATCTACCCAGGGGCTGTACAGAATGTAAATGAGCTCTCAGCTAGTGAATTGCAAGGATGAGGGATCAGGAGGGATTAGACCCACACTGGATATCAGTGTAAATAAAAACACAAGATAAGGGACACTGTGAGAACAAGGCAGCTTTGCTAATGACATCCAATTGCAAAGTTGCTTGTTTTCACTGTCCCCTTATTCTGAAGACCATTTAATGAAACGATAACACCCCTTTAAATGATCCATTCAATAAAGTCATAAAATTGATTTATTAGGTTTCAATCGATGCGTCATTTACGCCATTCAGTGAATAGAGGAATCGATTTTACAAACGTGTTCCTACCACAGACTTTAATGGTGTTAATGGGATACGGCATCAAAGTCCCTCTTTCGGGTTTTCAGGAACGGGCCCCCAAAAGCCTCAGCTCAGAATGGAGAAACAGTCATGCACAACTCTCTATTCTGTTCTATGAGAGTTTCCAGTACAGGGGAGAGCTGTGGTCTCCATTGTGTTCTATGGGAGTTCCCAGTACAGGGGAGCGCTGTGTTCTCCATTCTGGTCTATAGGAGTTCCCAGTACAGGGGAGCGCTGTGTTCTCCTACCTGTTCTATGGCAGTTCCCAGTACAGGGGATCGCTGTGTTTTCCATTCTTCTCTATGGGAGTTCCCAGTACAGGGGAACACTGTGTTCTCCATTCTGTTCTATGGGAATTCCTGGTACAGGGGACACTGTGTTCTCTCCATGCAATTCTATGGGAGTTCCCAGTACAGGAGAGCGCTGTGTCTCTAGTCCGCTCTCTGGGAGTACCCGGTACAGGGGAGTGCGGTGGTCTCCATTCTGTTCTATAGGAATTCCCAGTACAGGGGAGCGCTATGTTCTCCATTCTGTTCTATGGGAGTTCCCTGTACAGAGGTGCGTTGTGTTCTTCTTTCTATTCTATGGGAGTTCCCAGTACAGGGGAGCGCTGTGTTCTCCCCTGTACTGGGAACTCCCATAGAACAGAATGGACAGTTGTGCATAAATGTGACCATCTTTCCGCTCTTTAGTAGGCCGGTTTTCAAAATAGGTGAGGTTCCCAGAAGTGAGACCTGCACCTATCAGACTTCGATGGCCTATCCTAGCAAAATGTCATTAAAGTCTATGGTGAGAACAGCCCTTTAAAGGGGTTTTGCCAGGACCTGAGTTACTTACCTCCATCACAGCACAAAGGAGAATATAAACAAATCATGCTGAGTCATGAACTGAATGCTGCAAGGGTGAGAGGGATGGGGTGAACAAGGAGTGAGGATTAAGGGAGTGTCTCAAAAGTTAACTCAAATAATAATATTACAACAGTGGATTCTCTATACAGTAGACACAGGCTCATACACTGCACTTTCTCCACGGACTCTTGAAAGCTCTTTCATGTTCTCTGTCATCAGATAAGAAGTGTTTCACGCAAGCGCGGACAGATCAGCTCCTGTCAGTGTCCTGGTCGTGTCTAATGCAAACTTTCAGGTAACTAAGGGGGACTGAGAAATGCTGTAGCTTTCACAGACTTTTTGTAATCACATATATTTAGAAAAGTGATTAAATACCCATTTTGGAGGATCCCACGTCAACATTACATCGTGGCAAAACCCCTTTAATACAATCTCGTTGCTTTTGGATGCTTTTGTTTCATTATAAAAATAAGCAAAACTCTATCAGATATTATGCATGGGAACATAGTAGCTGGTCAAAAAACATGCCTCAGAACATAATATAGTATCTAATAATACCCCCCATAGCTATGTCAATATCCTACTTCTATGTGCTCTATAAACTGCTATTCACCATACGCCCAATATCCTTATTACCTTGTCCCATTTGTACCACTGGAAACAACAGCAAAGACATTCGAGATTGAACTAGACAATGAGCTTATCACCGATGAATAGAATTGCAATAAAGAAAGAAAATAAGAGGTAACAGCTACAAAATCATTTCACTAAATCAGATAAGAAAACCAAAGATAGAATGTGAACATAGCAGACCGAAGAGCTAAAAGAGAGATATAAAACAAGACCACAGATGAATAGAATGGGAAAAACCTGAAGATTGGAGACATGTGGGGATAAGTATATTTACTATTTTGCCATAGGCAAACTTAAACTCTATCAGTTCTCTATCTATTAAACACTAAAACGTAACTTTTATTATATCTAACTCTTAACCTCTATACACACTGTTTAGAGGTTAAGAGTTAGATATAATAAAAGTTACGTTTTAGTGTTTAAAAAGATAGAGAACTGATAAGTTAAGTTTGCCTATGGCAAAATAGTAAATATAGTGATCAAAAGTCACGCTTTGTTCTCTTGCGAATTCCCAATTATTTGGAGATTATGTGACGTGTGGGGATAAGAGCACTAGAAACAGGAAGTTACCAACATGAATGAATTAAGAAATAGATAAAACTTGCACAATTTCCAGTGAGATAGAAAGTAATTGTAGGGACATAGAGAGAGTAGACAAACATTGGACGGAATGAAATAAAATGAGAGTATGAGGATAACAAATAGAAGAAGACAAAGAGGACAAGAGAGGGGAGTCCTAAACAGAATGAAAACCTCTAAAGAAGCATTTATGCTATCTATCATACATGAAAAAAACTTTGAGATTCTTAGTTCACACGTTTTGATAAAAAAAAAAAATGCTTAAGCCACCCCCGGCTTACAACGTGATCTCAGGTTGGGTGGTCCTACGCTATCTTTACCTCTCAAATGAGCCAAATCCAGACTTCTCATTGGGTCGACCGACCTCCATTATCCAGAGAGAAAAATAAAAAAACCACTAACCTTGCAAGCATACTGCACTGATATAACAGCCTGTGGAGAGGTGGGCGGGGTGCAAGAAACCAAAATGGAGGCATCCCTTCCTCCTTATATAGATTAAAAGCAATATATGCCAAATACAACATATAGTTCTGCACAAAAAAAACATTTCTGAAAAACACAATGTGAACCTGTGAGAGGTAAAGATAGCGTAGGACCACCCACCTTGAGATCTCGTTGGTAGCCGGGGGTGGCTTAAGCATTTTTTGATCAAAACGTGTGAACTAAGAATCTCAAAGTTTTTTTTATGTATGATAGATAGCATAGATGCTAAACAGAATGAAGACACATATGAAAGGGGTAAGTACAAAAAAACAACAGAATAGGAAGATACAGAACATAATGCAGAAAGCTAAGGATAAAATGGAGAAAAGCAAAACTAGAACTTAAGAGAAAATCCGGATGAATCCATGGATAAATACGGATCAAAGTATGGAAACAAACAGAATAAGGAACAAAAAATTTAGCACAAGGCACTGAGGGATATGGAAACGTAGATCAAAAACGGTCATTAAAGACACGTGAACCACAATAGAGAAGGCAAAGCCAAGCTGATAGAATGGAGAAGTAAAAAAATAACCGACTGACTAGACAGGTTTTTAAGATGTTACTTTAGGATATCGTAGCCATGCTGGTGGCATTGAGTTGTTAAAAGAGTAATTGAGGAAACCATGTAGGAAGGTAAAAGACAACTTATTGATGAGTCGAGCTGGAGCATACTCACAAAAAGTTAGGGATATTCGACTTTTGGATGAAATTTCAGGATGAGCATACAATTTCGTGAAATAATGTTTGCACAAACTAAAAGAGACCATCTCGTAGAATTCACATGTCCATCTGTTCAATGTTTCAGTACTTTTTGCACAACTTGTGCCTGAATCGTCCAATAAATTTAGGAAATCGATTTGAATTGGGATTTAAACAGCCCTCCTCATCCTGCTGTTCACATTTTGACAGCGGGAGACCAAGACAGCACCTTACATTTTATTATTTATTGAATAACAGTACCTCACCATTGCAAGTCTTTAAGCAAGATGCTCTCAGACAGAAGTGGCCACTGTGTTTAGAGAGTGTCATCAGCAGGTTGTATCAGAGATACAGAGAGACTGGAAGAGTCACAGAAAGGCAAAGAAGTGGACGTCTCCATCACACACTGATGAGCACTTCATTGTAAGTAATGCCCTGCGGAGCTGAATGATGAATGCTGCACAGGTTCAGGTACGTTAAAGGGAGGTGAGAGGCACTAAGGGTATGTTCACACGGCGTAATTGCGGCACGTACAGTACGCGGCGCAATACACCGTGTGTTTTGGGAGTCGCGCTGATCAGCGCGTATTCCCAAAGCACAGGTGGGGGGGGGGCGTGGGGAACTAGCTAGGCCAAGAAGTCTGTAGTCAGATCAGAAGGTTTTAGGAAGCTAGTTTGGGATATTATAGACATGTCCGTGGAATAGATTTTGTCAAAAAAGTAATTGAGGAAGCTAGAAAACTATTGAGAAGAAGGCGACCTAGAGCATAACATGCTAGAAGATATGGCCAAATTAAGGTAAACGGACTGTATAGACAGAGAAGATTACAGTCAGATCAGAAGGTTTTAGGAAGCTAATTTAGGACATCGTAGGCATCTCCGTGGAATAGTTTTATCAAAAAAGTCATTGAGGAAGCTAGAAAACTATTGTGAAGAAGGCGATCTGGAGCATAACATGCTAGAAGACTGAAGAAATGGCCAAATATGGATAAACGGACAGGAAAGACAGAATTCAAAAAGTTTTAGTAACCAACTTTATGACGTCATAAGCATGTCCATGGAACAGATTTGTGGTAAGAGTAATTGAGGAATCTAAAAAACGATATAGAAGGCAGCTTACTAATGAGGCGATCTAGAGCAAAACATAGCACAGAAATGGACAAATCAAGATAAACAGACTCCTTAGACAGAGAAGTCTATAGTCAGATCAGAAGGTTCACCTCCACACACACAAAATATAATAGTAAATTAAATTAGAAGACTTTTTTTCTAATACATGTCATTAGCAAATCAGAGGGCTGACCTCAGTATTACAGGGACACAAATTTTACTTTTACTTTCTTAGCAGATCTCTTTATGTAGTAGGATTCTTTCTGTTGGGAATTACCAACTGTGCAGGGGGAGCTGAGGATATAGCTGCTTGTATAGGGTAATCTGAGTCTCTCACTACCTAAACTGCAGCAGACACAGCACACTGAGGACATAGTGTGATAGGGTTTACAGCCATCTACATTACACTGCTGCTAGTGTTATATCCAGCACAGAAATAGCAGCCCAGAGTTTATCAGTGTGCACATGATGTAGACTTCCTGGCTCCCTCTTTCACAGTGGACTCTTCCAGCTCAGAAGCAGTTACTTTGATACAGCTGATAACATGGTGATCCACCAAGCTGTCAGGTGCCGACTTCAGAGGTATCTTAAAGGGCCAGCACTTTTCTAAAAACTGAGTTACAGGTAAAATGGTTTGATTTTCCTAATGAAGCGTATGTTTGTATTTTAGTCTCCTGTTACTTCATGAGGTTTCCCTGGAGGTGATAGGTCCTCTTTAAGGAAGCTGCTTTATAACATAATAGGAATATCCATGGAATAGATTTGTGGTAAGAGTAATTGAGAAATCTAAAAAAGGATATAGAAGATTAATTACTGGTGAGGTGATCTAGAGCAGGGGTGTCAAACTGCGGCCCTCCAGCTGTTGGGAAACTACAACTCCCATGATGCCCACGGTTATAGATTATACAAATGCATTCCCAACAGCTGGAGGGCCACAGTTTGACACCTGTGATCTAGAGCATGACATACTACAGGAATGAAAAGTCTCTAGGCTAAAGGCTACTTCAGAACACAATACACATGTTGGTGGAATAGATTTAAGGAAAGAGTAATTGAGGAATCTAAAAAAGGATATAAAAGTTAACTTTCTTATAAGGCAATCTAACATACTATAGGATTGAAGAGATGGACAAATCCAGAAAAACGAGCCCCCTAGTCACAGAAATCTGTAGTCACATCAGAAGGTTTCAGGAAGCTATTTAGGGCATAATAGGAATGTCAGTGGAACAGATTTGTGGGAAAAGCAATTGAGGAAAAGAAAAAAACGATTTAGAAGACAATTTTTTAAAGACAATCTAGAAAATGATTCCAGGAATGAAGAGATGGACAAATCCAGAAAAAACAGACTTGATAGACAAGGAAGTCTATAGTCCAATCATTCGGTCTCAGGAAGCTATGTTAGGACAGTGTAGGCATGTCGGTGGCATGGATTTATGAAGAGTAACTGAGGAATCTACATAAGGATAAAGAAGACGACTTATTGATGAAGCGGTCTAAAGTATAACATAATGGAAGAATGAAGAGCTATGGAAGTTGTATACAAGTAGAATGAAGACCGTCAGGAAACCACAGAAGATTCAAGGACCGGTGAAAAGAAGGACTTCAAGACGATAGACAAACATACGACATGTAAGAGACTGAACTGAGAAGAGCAGAAAAGTGCACACAGTAAGACGCCGAGAATGAGAGCTGGAAAATGGCTATAATGCGTAAGGTAGTAAAGGTGATATACAGGCAGTCCCCAGGTTACGAACGGGGATAGGGACTGTAGGTTTGTTCTTCAGTTGAATTTGTATGTAAATTGGAACAGGTATGTTTATTAAATGTAACTCCAGCACAAAAGGTTTCTTTTTTAATTTTGGATAGTGCAGGGAAGGGTTTTTACATTTCTTTTGCTACCTGTGCCCCTGTTAAGAAGATTTCACCTCATGTACTGCTGTGGCATGCTGGAGCTTGTCGTTCCACAGCTACTATCTGCTGTGGAACTGCAAGTGCCAGCATGCCCCATAAGTCTCTGTTTGTAACTAGGGGACAGATGTAAGTCGGAACGGTGTAAGTCGAGGACTGCCTGTACAGGAATACTTGCAAAAAGTAAAATAAATGAGTAAAAGTGACTACAGGGAGGACATTATAGACGGGAATCCGGAAATCTAAAACACTGCTCATGTGAGAGACGACAGCCGAGGCAGAGGCACATATCAACATACGTAGGCACATAACTATTTGTTATCCTGTATATCTATGTACATGCACACACCAACATACATAAAGAAGTAGGAAAGTATTTACACATGGATATGACTTTATAAACACACTTATACCACTCAGATGAACTAACATGTTGAGTGCACACTCACACCCATTCACACTAGGGTTCAGGAAGTCAGCCCTATGAAACTAGATTTCTGGCTCAGGAAGTTCCCCAAGTGTCCATGTTGACTCTACACGGACTGCAGTTTTCTCCTCCCGCCGGTGGGGTTTATATTGGCTGAGGGCCCGCTGAGCGAATACTAAAATATTCAGGGAATCCATTCTGATGGTGAATTTGGGGGGCATGAAGTTGTTGGAGTCCCCCAAGTTGCGTCTCTCCCACTGGCACTTTCTGGTTTCCGGGGGCTCCGTTCAGCGACGGAGGGCTGATAACATGGTGAGGATCTGATGTCAGCTGGGAATAGCACTGACCCAGGGTCACTGGATACTGAACCGGTTTATTGATCTGAGGGGGAAGAGTAAGAAAAAGTCAGACAAAAATTACAAAATACTTTATAGAGGAGCAAAGTCTAAAGGGGTCTAAAATCAAGAGGCAACAGGTGTCACACGGCAATGTGTACCAGCGGATATTATATAAAATATTTGGGAGGGTTACAATGTTAAAGGGATTGTCTCGCTACAATGATTGGGTTTTAATGAAAAGATCTTTAAAAAACAAGCAGCTTTGCAATATATGTTGATTACAAATGTCCTACTGATTTTGAGTTATCCCTGGTAGTAGGAGTGCATCAGCTCCTCAAATCACTATAGCCAGCGACCTGTTGATTTTTCTCTCACTGACTGTCAGTGCTGGTGACTCATCAGCTTCTCAATACAGGTCAGAGCACAGAGCCCCTCCTGCACAGTATGAGGCCACTTGTGATGCTTCTGTAGGGGAGGGAGGGCTCTACTCCCGGCATCTGTGTCTGTGGAGCTCTGACTATACTAATAGAACAGATCAGGGGGGGCATGTGAACGGTTCCTATCCCTCCCTGCTCTGCTGTATTAGTGACACATGGTGATTATAGTAACGCACTTCACAGCTGCCCTGTGTCTGTTCTGATGGGAGGACAGCACAGAACAGTGTTTGTTTGTTGTTGCTTGAGATGTCTGTGGAGATTTGTATGCTAAGCAGGGGGTATAGAAACACTTGCATCCCCCCCTGCTCTGCTATTAGCATACACCGCTTCACAGACCTCTGGCTCCATAGCCACTCATAGATCAGCCCTCTCCCTGCTGTCTCCTGACTCTGTGGAGAGGAGCAGCAAGAGCTCGGCCACAGCAGTGGCACAGTGCAGCTGATCCAGCAGTGAGCAGCCAGCAGCAGACCTAGGCAGGCATACACAGGGTTAACTCTGGCAGCAAACCCCCTCGCCCTCCCCTGCTGTATAGAAGTTTCTGCAGTCAGAGGAGGAGGAAAGCTATCTGTGTGCTGAGGGGAAGGGGGAGGAGAAGAGGCAGACAAGAAGCACGCCCCTGAATTCAAAAATCTTATGCTGCCAGACACACTGAGGTAGGCTGAAAACCTGTAGTGAGACAACTCCTTTAAATGTAAGTTGGTGGTAAAGTGATAAGACATTCCATCAATGTGTGATAAGTGCGGATCCTGCTTCTAAGACCTGCACTTATTTCGGGAACAGACCCCCAAAAGTGTTGGTTCAGGATGGAGATCCAGTTGGGCTTGTGCATGAGTCTCTATTCTGTTCTATGGGAGTGAAGACCAATGGGAACGTAGAGCTAGCCGCACATGCGTTGCTGAATGTGGGTTCCAAGCATAGCTGAGCACTTAAATGGCTACTCCAATCCAACTTTTTCTGATTCTGGACCAGCTGCAGAGAATGGAGAGCTAGTCATGCATGCACATCTCTTTCCATTCACTTCTGAGCATAGCCTAACACATCTGCACAGTCTCTTGGAGGAGCCAAAACAGCCATGATTTTGGGATGGGAGTAACCCTTAAAACTGGAAAGCTCCTAGAGCTCAGTCATTCTGGAAGTATTTTATGTCAAATCCTAAAAGATCTTATAAAATGTATGATGCAAAAAAAAAAAAAAAAATTAATCTACATTGACCCTTACCACTGCGCCATTGCCATTGGTGCTCGGAATAGAGAACAGCTCGGTGACATTGGGGACAGAGTCGCTGATAAATGTGACGTTTCCGTACACGTGATGGGGAAACTTCTCCGTGCTCTGTTCCATGATCCCAATCTGGGAGGTGCGTACGTGGTACGGGAAGTTCTTATTAGCTGCCGACGGCCTGGTGATTATCTACAAAAGTGGGAGAAGGAATGAGATAAATTCATATAGGGACCACCAAGGAGGTAAATCAGTGGTAAGGAATCGCAGGTACATGGAAACCAGAGACACCAGAGAAGGTGACCCAAGATTTTCCATCTTAGGCCACCTTCTTCTAGGCTATATCGGTCTGCAGTTCTTGTGCTGCTAACCTCTACCAGTCCTGGTCTACAAACTAAACTGATGTTATATCAGTGTGAACTGGTAACATAAGGGTAAAGATACAAAACTAAGAAAAAGCCAGCTCACCCAATATGCAATATAGGAGGCACGGATAACCTACCACTGGACCATACCACTGACCAATAGAAAAATAGAAGAAAAATCCAGCGTCCCATAAAAATTGTGCAAATTCATTGAATATCCAAGAGTAAAAATATGGAATCAACTGACAAAAACAGGACAAGCAAAGAGTAAAACGCTCTAACGCATTTCAGGCTAAGATACCAGCCCTTAGTTGTAGGTAGAGATACAAGAGGAATTTTCCATCTTGGACCAGCTTTTTCTAAGCTTTATAAGGGGCCGTTCATACGGCTTATTCTGGGACTGATTCCAGCCGTACTGCGTGCCGGATTTGTGCTGCAATACGGCTGGAATCCGTCCCAGTCATTAGATGGATTCTTCTCCGCCGAGGGGGGAGAAAGTGACATGCACATTATTTATGGCGTGTACACGCCGTGAATAATGAATGTCTATGGGGCCGGCGAGCTGACGTAATTGCGGGGCGAAATCCATCCCACAATTACGTCTGTAGTCCTTGTAGGGAGTACTCCACTGCTACATTATAGAACAAGGGTGTCAAACTCACTTTCACCAAGTGCCACATCAGTATTATGGTTGTGGCCATTATAGGGTGGCTAGGATGCTTGGATAGGGCTGTCAGAGCTGTGCCAATGGTGGTGAGTTGCTAAGTAGAGCAGTGTGGAGGTGTATGTTGGAGCTCTCAACCCAAGACGGTGCCACTCCCTTTGCTGGCATCAACGCCTCTGCCAACCCCTGGCTTTGGGTATTTTTTAAATTTGTGAGCATAATGTTGGATCCACAGATGAATTTCTAAGGCACAGGAGAGGCTATGAACTAGGGGTGTCAAACTCATTTCCACCGACGGCCAGAACAGCATTATGTGGAGCAAAACCGGCACCCTGTACCACCGACGGCCAGAACAGCATTATGTGGAGCAAAACCGGCACCCTGTACCACCTAGTCAAGATCTTGAAACTAGTCTCTTGCGCTTTGCATGCTATGACAGCTTTATGCGTAAGGAAGAAGCACTTCTGCCATTGCTCCACCAAGAACGTCTGTTGCAGTTCTCTCTTCCACCCCGCACAATAGGAAGGAAGAGGAGCATTAGTCGGAGAGACCAGCCAACGATAAACAGAGAGACAAATTTTTTAGGGAGTGAGCTTCAACAAAACTCTAAAAGGGGGGATAGTTTTTTGGGACAAATAAAAGCTTGTCACGGTGAGTTAAAAAAAATGTTGAACTGCGGACTCAAAAGGGTTCCTGAGGGAAGGAGGACGACCTTTTTGGGATGTAGACAAGGAGAGTAGGGCCCTTTTTTCCAAAGCAATTTTTTAAACCCCTTAACGACCTTTGGGCGTATCCAAAGCCCCGGGTCTTTTTGGGGTTAACGGAACCCGGGACGTAGGATACGTCCTGGCAAACCCCCCCATCGCAAAAAAATTTCCCGGGAACCGGGGAAAGGGCTGCTTTTCCTGCAGCAACCGCTTCCCTCACGCCCGGCACGCAGGCGATGCCCCCCCGCACGGCGATCGCTCCATTGGCGTTCAAACAAACACCCAAAGGGGCGGATTTTCAAATAGGCCGGGGCGCCCCTGCGGCCGCGGCATAGCGACGATGGGGATTGGTGCTGTTTAGGAAAGCACCAAATCACCATCCGTGAGAAAATGGGGGGGTGGTGGGGGTACCACCCCCCCCTTGCTGCGATTGGCCGGCCAGTGCCGCCGCCAATCGCAGCCATTGCGCGCCTTTGTACAAAACGAACCCCCCCGCCCCCCATTCCGTTCAGGAAAGGGGCAGAGGGGTGCCCGTGCTTTCGTCCTTCCCTGGTGGTCTAGGGGCTGAAAAATCCATTAGATCGCTCTTCATTGGTGACCAGGGGATCGTTGGCTCCCCCTGGGACCCTTTTCCTGTGCGTCCTCACGTTGGTGGGGGCATGGCTGAATGAGTTTCCCTTGCTGTGTGAACACAGACGTTTTCAGCTTCCTGCCTCTGACTGCTGTTTAGTGATTTTTCACTATCACATTTTTTGGGGTACGGCTCCTTTTTTTTTTTCCCTTTTTTTTTTTTGTAAAAGTCTTTTTTTCATACTTTTTTTTTTTTTACATTTTTTTTTTTACTTTTTTTTTTTTTTACATTTTTTTAGCGCTTTGGGTTTTAACCCAATAGCTGCGAACCACTGCTCTAACCGTTTGGCGCCGCAATCAGCGCTGATTTTTTTTTTTGCATGGGTTTTATTTTTTTACTTTTTTTTTAGGCATTGGTTACGCCAATAGCTGCCAACCACTTCTCATCAGCGCTGATTGGACGCATCGCTAATCAGCGCTGTTTTTTTTTTTGCATTTTTTTTTTTTTTTAAAAAACTTTTTTTAGCGCATTGGTTACGCCAATAGTTTCCAACCACTGCTCCATCAGCGCTGTTTATGATCATCGCATCACCTCTATTTTTTTTTTTGCAGTTTTTTTTTTTTTAAACTTTTTTAGCGCATTGGTTTTACGCCAAAAGCTCGCAACCACTGCTCTCATCACGTGATAGGACGCACCCTAACACTCTGATTTTTTTTTTTCAGTGGGGATTTTTTTTTTCTTTGCCCCGCACTGTGCCCCCCCTTGACGCTGAGTGCTGCCCATGTTTTACTCACGATCAGCATCCAACAGTTTTTTAGTACAGGTTAATTTTTAATTTTTTAGCTTTTTCGGCTGCCCCCGACACTAACAGTGCACACGTCACTGATTTGCGCTCAGTTTTTTTGCGCAAAAAGTTTTTTTTTTTGGGGAGGGTTTTTAAAAATTTAATTTTAATTTTTTTTATTTGTTTCAATAACGACGTTTCATAATTTTTTTTTTGACGCCCTTTATTTTTTGGGTTTTTATTTTTTTTTTTTTTACAGTCCTTTTTTTTTTTCTTTTTTTTTTTTTATAATTTTTTTTTTTTTGAAAAATCCAAAACACAATTAAAAAACCCAAAACTACCCCCCCTACACAAAACAAAAGTTAAAGCACCACACTAAACCCCCTTCTAAATAAAATAAAAATGTCCCAGTCTTCCCCTGAGACGCTACTCAGCGGAGGAGGCGTACGCAATCCTGGCCGAGGAAGCGAGTCCGTCAGGATTGGGATGAGGTTTTTTACTGGGTTCGCTTTCTGGATCATCGAGTCCCCCCTCCGCTGATGAGGTCCCTCCCGTAACCCCCCGTAATCAAAAGGGGTGCCCCCCCAAAGCAGTGACCCCATAGGGACCCCGTCCCAGAAAAATTACCAGCCACAAACCCCTGCTTTGTGGCCACCCCTGGAGTCCGTATCGAACTACAGGCCTCACAGAAAAAATTTTTTTTAAGTCTTTTTCTCTGAGGACGGAAATGTCATGGTGGCACAGACCAACCTGAAAGCCCCATTTTCTGGCCCGCCCCACGCCTCATTCTGCACAGGCCCCCCCGTAGATGCTGCAGAGAGATGACCTTTTGGGGCCCCCTGCACAGGGGCATAGTGAAGAAGCCCGGGGTTTTGGGCAATAGGAGTGGACAATTTTTTTTATAGCACTCCATTTTCCCGGGGCACTCAAGCCCGGAAGCGTTTTGACAAATACAAATTCTTCATTCGCAAAAAATTCCGTGCCCACCCCTTTCGACCCCACCATGCCGTTTATAAAATTTAGGCCTTTTCCCCCACTTCGGGCCCAAAATTTTTTCAGGGGTTTTTATACCCGGAAAATTTATTTTTGTAGAAAGTCCCTCCTACCTTTCGGGGGCGGGCCCAAAATTTTCGCCAGTACCTCCCAGCAAAAGAGCACGATACGGGGTTAAAAAATTTAAAGCTGGGGAGAGACCTCCGGTACATTTCACTTAAGATTTACGAAGGAAGGACACCCAAAATTTTGTCCCCCCTGAAGCCCCCCCTTCCCTAAAGATTAGTGGAAAAATAGTGGGGATTTAGTGCACCCACCGGGATAAATTCCACCTTACATGGATAACTTTTACACCACATTCCACTTTTAAAGTCCCTCGGCGCAGCCCACAGCCCCCCTGCGGCACAGGGGGAGAAAGAACCAGAGGGGACCCCCAAACCCTTTTTGGGGCACAATTGCCCCCAAAGGGGGGCCCAAAAGCAGGCCCAACCAGGGTGACCTGCTTTTTGGTAAAATACAAGGATAAGAGGGACGTCCTTGTATTACCACCGTCAGGGCCCCAGCCTCCCCCCCGGGCCCCTTACGGGGTCCAGTGGACACCCGCCCCCAAACCCACTGTTTCTGGATTCAATCGGAAACATGGGGGGGGAACCTTCGGCCGGGTGCGAAGCCTAAGTGCCACACGGAAGACCAAGGTGTGGACAAAAAGCTGGCCGTGAAACATTTGCAAATGGCAATGAAAACCCTTTTTTGTTCTTTTTCCGTTTACAGGCCAACGGGGAAGTTTATTCCTTCCAAGAAAAGGTAATAAAGGCCTTTTTTTTTGGAAACCGGGGTGAGGGCCCCCAGCACTTCGGGTTCGAGCCCCCGGATTGTACCCTCAGCATTTCCCCAAAAAAACCCCTCCCTGGCAAAAAGGGTGGGACACAAAAAAAATCAGATTTTCTACAAAGGGGAATCCGAAAAAAAAACAATTTATCATTGCAAAAACCGCCCTGAAACCCGGCCCTGCATGAAAGAATTTTCAAAATGTCCCACACATCTAGGGTTTACTGTTGGAGCTTCTTTTTACTTTTTTTTTTTTTGAACCATCCCTGAAGCCCAAACCCTTCCAAACAAAATTTATTTTGGGGTTACATGGCACGTCCGGAAAAATGTCATTGCTTTTTTTTGCCTTTCTTATGCACAAAAATGTCTTAAATTTAAACTTTATAAAACCCCCTTTCTGTTTAGAATTTGAATTAAAAACCCCTTTAAAATGTTTCCTTAAGGTTACGTTCTAAAGTGGGGTCATTTTTGGGGTTTTATAATTTTTTTTTCACATCCAGCAGGTACAATTTGTCAGACATGCTGTGATTTCAGAAAAATAGGCCGTCTGCGCATAATTGCATGTTCTCCCGGCGGTTTCGGGGCACCAAATTCTAGGGGGACATGTGGGGGGTTTCCCCGAACGGGGGACTGGCAGAAAAATTGGGGATCTAATTTTTAATTTTGCACAAGGGGTGCCGTGTTATTGTTAAAAGGTATGGGAAAAAATACAGGGTAATTTTGATTTTCACCCTTTTTAAACCCCTAAATGTATTATCTTAAAAAATCACCTCTATCCCCAAAAGCACCTAACCCTAGAGAAAATTATTTAGGGGTGAGTTTTCCCAAAAAGGGGGCAATTTTGGGGGATTTTTTTCCCTTGGGAAATTGGGGGTCTACAAAAGCAACTAAGCCTCCAGCCAGTCCCCTATTTTGCCCCTCCCACAGCCAAAACGCTCCCTTTCCTTCAAGACCACCACGTGCCCCTATATTTTTTTGACCACATATGGGGGATTTCCTTACTCGGAAAAATTGGCAACAGGTTTTTTTGTGCTTTTCCCCCCCCTTTTTTGTGAAAAAGAAAAATTTCAATTAATTGTGCAATTTTCGGGAAAAAATTTTAATTTTTTTATTTCACAACCGGATTTCCCAAAAATTTTGAAAAAACCCATAGGGCAAAAGGCACGCCTAACCCCAATGAATTCATTGAGGGGGGTAGTTCCAAAATGGGGGTCAAATTTTGGTATTTTTTTTTCCGTTTTGGAAAATTGGGGGGGGGTCTGCAAATGCAACAAGAGGGGCCCCCCCCGTCCACTTTTTTGGGACTCCCACACCAAATAGCGCTCCTTTCCTTTTAAACTCACCCGTGCCCCGTATATGTTTTTTGACCACATAGGGTATTGCCTTACTCAGAAAAATTTGGGCAAAGATTTTTGGGGTGGGTTTTTCCCCTCCTTTTTTGTAAAAGAAAAATTTTAGATTAAATTTTGGGAAAATTTTTTTTAAAAATTTTAATTTTTCATTTTACAACCGGATTCCAGAAAGTCTGTGAAAAACCTGGGGTCAAAAGGGGCGATACCCCAATGAATTTATTGAGGGTGTAGTTTCCAAAATGGGGTCAATTTTTTGGGGATTTCTTTCCTTCTAACTTGGGGGGGTGCAATGCAACAGAGACCTCCAGCCAGTCCCCTTATTTTTGCCCCCACACCAAATACACTCCCTTTCCTTCTAAGACTCACCCCCAAGGGCCCCCTATATTTTTTTGACCACAATGGGGGATTGCCTACTCGGAAAAATTGGGGAACAGGTTTTTGGGGTGCTTTTTCCCCCTCCTTTTTTTTTTGAAAAGAAAAATTTCAGATTTAAATTTTGCAATTTTTTTGGAAAAAGTAATTTTTTTCATTTTCACAACCGGGTTTCCCGAAATTTCTGGAAAAAACCATGGGGGCAAAAGGGACGCTATACCCCAATGAAATTTAATTTAGGGGGGTAGTTTTTAAAGGGGGTCCTTTTGGGGATTTTTTTACGTTCCGGAAAGGGGGGGGTCTACAAATGCAACAGAGGGCCTCCACCATCCAGCTTTTTTTTGCACTCCCCAGCCAAATTGCCTCCTTCCCCTAAGACCACCCCGGGGCCCCGTATATGTTTTTTTTACCACATATGGGGTATTGCCTTACTCGAAGAAATTGGGGAACGGTTTTGGGGGGCTTTTTTCCCCCTCCCTTTTTTTTTGAAAAAAAAAAAAATTTTTGGGTTAATTGTCAATTTCTGGAAAAAATTTAATTTTTCATTTTTTACAACCGGGTTCCAGAAAAGTCTGTGAAAAACCTTGGGGGCAAAAGGGACACTATACCCCCAGATGAATCATTGAGGGGTGAGTTTTTCCAAAAAGGGGGGCATTTTGGGTATTTCTTCCGTTCGGGAATGGGGGGGCTGCAAAAAAGCAACATGAGCCTCCAGCCAGTCCACCTTTTTGCACTCCCACACCAAAAAGCGCTCCTTCCCCTTTTAAGACTCACCCCAAATGCCCTAATGTTATTTGACTAAAATATTGGGGATTTCCTTACTCGGAAAAATTGGGGGAACAGATTTTTGGGGTGCTTTTTTTCCCCTTTTTTTTTTGTGAAAATGAAAAATTTCAGGTTAATGTGCAATTTTCTGGGAAAAAAAAGTAATTTTTTTATTTTCACAACCAGATTCCAAAATTTCTTGAAAAACCGGGGTCAAAAGGCACACTAAAACCCCTAATAAAAACTTGGGGTGAGTTTTTCCCAAAAAGGGGTCAATTTTTGGTATTTTTTTTCCCTTTTGGAATTTGGGGGGGGTCGCAAATCAACAGAGGGCCTCCACCAGCCACCCTTATTTTTCACCTCCCACAACCCAAAAAGCGCTCCTTCCCTTTTAAGATACCACGGGCCCCGTAAATGTTTTTTGACTACAATGGGGGATTTCCTTACCGGAAAAATTGGGGGAACAGATTTTTGGGGGGCTTTTTTTTCCCCCCCTTTTTTGTGAAAAAGAAAAATTTCAGAAAAATTGTGCAATTTTTTTGGAAAATTGTAATTTTTCTTTTCACAACCGATTTTCCCAAAATTTTTGGAAAAACCTATGGGGTCAAAAGGCACCATAAACCCCCAGATGATTCATTGGGGGTGATTTTTTAAAGGGTCAATTTTTTGGGATTTTTTTTTTCCGTTCCGGAACTTGGGGGGGGGGTAAAAAATCAACATGAGGGGCCCCAGCCAGTCCCCTTTTTTCACTCCCCCACCAAATCGCTCCTTCCCCTTTAAAAAACTCACACGTCCCCCCTAATGTTTTTTTGACCCATATGGGGGATTGCCTTACTCAGAAGAAATTGGGCAACTGGGGTTTGGGTGCTTTTTTCCCCCTCCTTTTTTTGTGAAAATGAAAAATTTCGATTTAATTTTTGCAATTTTTTCTGGAAAAATTGTAATTTTTTATTTTTTACAACCGGGTTCCAGAAATGTCTGTGAAAAACCTGTGGGGGCAAAAGGCCACTATACCCTAGATGATTTTATTGAGGGGTTATTTTCCAAAATGGGGGTCAATTTTGGGGATTTTCTTCCGTTCGGAACTTGGGGGGATCTGCAAATGCAAAATGAGAGCCTCCACCCCCTCCACCTTAATTTTCACTCCCACAGCCAAATACGCTCCTTCCCTTCCCAAACCACCCGTGCCTCGATATGTTTTTTGACACATATGGGTATTGCCTTTCTCGAAAAATTGGCAACAATTTTGGGTGCTTTTTCCCCTCCTTTTTTGTGAAAATGAAAATTTCAGGTTAATTTTGGGAATTTTCGGAAAAATTGAATTTTTCATTTCCAACCAGATTCCAGAAATTTCTGTGAAAAACCTGTGGGTCAAAAGGGACGCTAACCCCTAATGAAATTCATTGAGGGTGTAGTTTTCCAAAATGGGGGCAATTTTGGTATTTTTTCGTTTCTGGAACTTGGGGGGGGTCTGCAAATGCAACATAGGGGGCCCCCAGCCAGTCCACCTTATTTGCACCCACAACCAAATAGCGCTCCTTCCCTTCTAAACTCACCCCCGGGCCTCGTATATGGTTTTTTTTACTACAATGGGGGATTGCCTTACTCCAAGAAATTGGGCAACAGATTTTTTGGGGGCTTTTTCCCCTCCTTTTTTTTTTGAAAATCAAAAATTTCAGGTTTAATTGTGCAATTTTCTGGAAAAATTGTAATTTTTTTTTTTTTATTTTCACAAACCCGGGTTCCAAAATTTCGTGAAAAACCTGTGGGGCAAAAGGCACACTAAAACCCCCCAATAAATTCATTTAGGGGGGAGTTTCCAAAAGGGGGCAATTTTGGTATTTTTATCCGTTCTGGGAAATTGGGGGGGGCTGCAAATGGCAACAGAGGGCCTCCCCACCACCTTATTTTTCACTCCCACAGCCAAATAGCGCCCTTCCTTCAAAAAAACCAAACCCGTGCCCGAATGTTTTTTGACCACTAGGGGTAGCCTTACTCGAAGAAATTGGCAACAGTTTTGGGGTGCTTTTTCCCCTCCTTTTTTTGTGAAAAAGAAAATTCAGGTTAATTGTGCAATTTTGGGAAAAAATTTTAATTTTCATTTTTCACAAAACCGGTTCCAGAAATTTTTTTGTGAAAAACCGTGGGGGCAATAAACCACTACACCCCCTTGATGAATTCCTTGAGGGGGGTAGTTCTATAATGGGGTCTTTTTTTGGGGTGTTTTTTTATTTTTTGCACCTTTAGGTGGGAGCAAACCCGATAGGGACCTATACAAGTCCAAAAAGAAATGATGGCCAAACCAGTTGGTGCCCATCAATTTTGGCCTGTGTTGAGTCAAATAACAATCAGAGCCACATATAATATATTCTGAAAACAGCAACTTAGGGAAAATTTATTTAGTTGTGTTTTTCTATTAAAATATACTAAATTCCAGAAAAAAAATTGAAATTGAAAATTGGGCCCCAAAAAAAAGAAATTTTTAATTTTACCACCCTTTCCATGTATTCCGTGAAACACCCAAAGGTTAACAGACTTTTTAAGTGCTTTTTAAAAACTTTGAAGGGGGTATTTCTTACATGGGGGGATTTATGGGGGGGTTTAATAACAGCCCGCAAAATTTTTTAGTCAACGAAGTTCCCCAAAAAAATCTGTTTTGTAATTTTTCTTAAAATTTTAGAAATTTGCTATTAAAATTGAAGCCTCCAACGTCCTATAAAAAAAAAGAAATTTTTTTAAAAATGAGCCAACATACAAAAACTATGGAGATCATTTATAAACATTTGTGTGGTATTTCTGTTTGGTTGAAGGGGAAAAATTTTTGAAGTTTACAAATTTCAAATTTTTCCAAAAATTTTACGATATTTTTAAATTTTTTTCAAAAATAAACAGTATTGTATGGACCAAAATTTTTTACTAACTTTAAGGCCAATTTCACGAGAAAACAAACTCTGAATCACGTGGATAGGTAAAACATTAAAAAGTTTTTCTCACATAAAGTGACACAGTCAATTTCAAAAAAAGGGCGTGTCAGGAAGGGCCCAAAAAGGCTGGGTCCTTAAGGGGTTAAAGGGATTTTTCTTTTTGTAGTTTGTAAGCTCTCAGTACCACATAAATTGATGTAGCCGGACAGATTTGGCCCATGGGCTTTGAGTTTAACAAGTGTGTTACAGAATATCATTGGGACCTCAGGAAATCCTTACTGCACTTTTTGTTTCATCCATCACTAGGAATGTTGGGTGACCGATTGCAGATTGCCATGGAGAAGTGGGTTAATAGTTTTTTTTTTTTTTTTACCAGAACAGAGCAACTACTCACCAAGAAAACAGCATGTGCGTATAGGTGTATCCCCAGCTGGATCCCATTTACAATCTTTTCACGAGCCCATTTAGGAATTCCAAAATTAGCAATCAGAGCCATGACGGGCACCGCGAAGAACCTGCAAAGAAATGATGTTCGAAGATGGAGATTGTGTATCCTGGAATCCAACTCACATTATGCCATAAAAACAGGACCCAAAATTTAAGTTACCATATATCTCTTTTCAAAATCAAGAGAAACCCCAAAGTTTATCCCCCGGCCTTGAACAACATGTGACCCACTAGAAGACTTCTGGCCCCCACAAAGGTTTGGGACTTGAGTAAAGCCCAACCCAGAATGGATGGTAGTCCCCAGTTTAGAGATGTTCCCAGGTTATATGGTGGCATTTCTGGGAAGTCAGTGGTGGGGTCCAGGGCGGTTTTTGCCCCCACATCCTGCCAAGTAGTGCAGGCCTGCCTTATCCCGAGACCTTAGTTGGGACCCAACCATACAGACTGCAGCAGCTTATGTGACAAATTAGATCTTTTTTTTAAGAATACACACTATGTTAATCTGTGTAATCCCAGGAACAGGTAAATTATACGCCACAAATTACTCCAATATTTCTGCACGGTTTAAATTATATAAATTTCCCTCCCCAATAAAATTGAGCTGAATTTTTTTTTAATATTTAAGAAAAGGGCCACGCAACTTTGGTTGTCTCCAACAGGGGCACCATCAGGGTAGTATTGGCAGTATCCTTGTCAAGAGCCCTGATAAAAAAATGTCTTTTTTTTTTTTTAAATGTATCCTCTGATATGGAGGAAGACAAGAACTGGTAATAGGGTTTGTACGGGGGCCCTGAAATTACTTATGTCAGCCCTGTCTCCAAGTCAACTAGACTTGTAGTGTTCCACCTCTCGTTGTTGGGTCCAGGAAGCAGCCATCTTTAGCAGTATTAGAGACAACATTTGGTCACAGAGTCACCCAGGCTTCATAGATATGCATAGTCCATGCCTTCTCCTCCCCCTTTCTTCCATATCTCTGGCTTCTATTGGGATTTATACTGAGCTCAATGTAGTTCCTGATTCATGGTTGTCAGTGGGCGAAAAACTAGAAAATAATTTTACACACAAAACTTCAGTTCCAATTTGTTGAGTATTTAGGATCAGTAATGTCAGGTTATTTTCAGCTGTACTTTGACTACTTATGGACTATCTTTGGGTTACTCGCACCATATAAGTCTACCTTGCTCAGAGGCTGACGAATATACTCACCAGAGCGTATACGCTGCAAAGAAGGGGACGTAGAAAGCCTGCTTCTCTGGAAAATGCTTCAGTGTGACCAAGACGGCATAGCAGAACCAGATGTAGGCCAGAAACTGGAGAGCAATGTTCCCATAACCTGCCGGAGACTCGTATGTGTACAGGACTTGAGCTGGGTCAAAAAACTGCAAAAACATAGAGCTTCAATAGATGGAAAATATACAATATAGTAACACCGAGAGAAACACTGTAGGCAGAATTGATTTACTGTACTATAGTATGCATAATGCAGGTAGTGTCGGACTAAGGGAGCCAGGGACCCACCAGTGGAGTTGATTATTGGGACCCACCAGTGGAGATGATTCTTGGGGCCACCAGTGGAGTTGATTCTTGGGGCCCACTAGTGGAGTTGACTCTTGGGGCCACCAGTGGAGATGATTCTTGGAGCCACCAGTGGATTTCATTCTTGGGACCCACCAGTGGATTTGATTCTTGGGACTCACCAGTGGATTTGATTCTTGGGGCCAGCAGTGGAGTTGATTCTTCAGGCCAACAATAAAGTTGATTCTTGGGGTCCATCAGCGGAGATGATTCTTGGGGCCACCAGTGGAGATGATTCTTGGGGCCCACCAGTGGATTTGATTCTTGGGGCCAGCAGTGGAGTTGATTTTTCAGGCCAACAATAAAGTTGATTCTTGGGCCCACCAGTGGAGTTGATTCTTGGGACCCACTTCTGGAGTTGATTCTTGGGGCACCCAGTGAATTTGATTGTTGGGGCTCACCAGTGGAGTTGATTCTTGGGGCTCACCAGTGGAGTTGATTCTTCAGGCCAACAATAAAGTTGATTCTTGAGTCCCACCAGTGTAATTGATTCTTGGGGCTCACCAGTGGAGTTGATTCTTGGGGCTCACCAGTGGAGTTGATTCTTGGGGCACACCAGTGGAGTTGATTCTTGGAGCCCACCAGTGGAGTTGAGTCTTGGTGCTCACCAGTGGAGTTGATTCTTCAGGCCAACAATAAAGTTGATTCTTGAGTCCCACCAGTGTAATTGATTCTTGGGGCTCACCAGTGGAGTTGATTCTTCAGGCCATCAATAAAGTTGATTCTTGGGGTCCATCAGTGGAGATGATTCTTGGGGCCCACCAGTGGATTTGATTCTTGGGGCCAGCAGTGGAGTTGATTCTTCAGGCCAACAATAAAGTTGATTCTTGGGGCCCCCAGTGAAGTTGATTCTTGGGGCCTAACAGTGGAGCTGATTCTTGGGGCCACCAGTGGAGCTGATTCTTGGGGCCACCAGTGGAGCTGATTCTTGGGGCCACCAGTGGAGCTGATTCTTGGGGCCACCAGTGGAGATGATTCTTGGGGCCCACCAGTGGAGCTGGTTCTTGGGGCCCATCCTACAGCTACATGACTGCATATGAGTCTTGCTTTCTGTCTCTCTTTCTCTGTCTTTCTCTCTGTAAAGCAGCCCCAGACCCACCATGCCTGGAGTCTCACTCTGCCCAGAGAAACACTTGAGGTTTCCTCTGGTGCCCTGTGAGCCAGTTCGAACCAGAATGCAGGGCCTGAGGGAGCTTAGCCTGACACATGGATATACAATTTAGTTGTTTGGATCCTTGTGTCATTCACTGCCCTGCACTAGGCATAAGGCTACACTCACACGTAATTGAAGGTGGAATCTGCATCTAGAATCCAAGCCAGTAAACGTGGATTTTGCACTGAATTTAGAGGCAGATTTTCAGCATAGATCTTCTATGGGAATATTCATCGCAGAATAAACCTCAAGATGTGACGTCACTTCTTTTTTTCTGTGGCGCTGAATTTGAATCTGCACTGAAGCTGATTAACCACATTTGGTCGCTAAATGCAACCTTGGATCAGCCTCCAAATCAGCCATGTGAACATACCCTAACAGCTCACCAACTCTGCCCGGAGGGTTCCTGTAATTACTGTAAGAAGTGTTGGGTTTTGGACTCCGGTTTGACTCCAACCAAAGCAACCTGAATTTTGCTGAACGTCATCATCCACTGCAAGCAGAGATCTTGAAAAATGTACGTTAGAGTACATCTATCTATCTATTTATCTATCTATCTATTTATCTATCTCACATCTACCTATCTATCTCATATCTATCTATCTCATATCTATCTATCTATCTCATATCTATCTATCTCATATCTATCTATCTCATATCTATCTATCTCATATCTATCTATCTCTCTATCTATCTATCTATCTATCTATCTATCTATCCCATATCTATCTCATATCTATCTATCTATCTATCTCATATCTATCTCATATCTATCTATCTATCCCATATCTATCTCATATCTATCTATCTATCTCATATCTATCTATCTCTCTATCTATCTATCTATCGCATATCTATCTCATATCTATCTCTATATATCTATCTCATATATATCTATCTATCATATCTATCTATCTCATATCTATCTATTTATCTATCTATCTAATATCTATCTATCTATCTCATATCTATCTATCTAAATATCTATCTATCTATCTCATATCTATCTCTCTATCTCATATCTATCTATCTATCTATTTATCTATCTATCTAGAAGAAAAAGAAAACTAGCCGCACATCCAAAAATTACAATTTTCAGCAGGGTGCCAGCAATGTAGAACCTTGGCAAAGTTCCAGAATTCAGATTGGTAGAAGAAATTGCAGCCCTCACAGTAATGAAGTTTTTTAACAACAAAAAAGTGATTTATTTCCACATGTTCCAAGAGACGACGTTTCGGCTCTCTCACACTTGAAAATGGCTCTGTGAGAAGCCGAAACATCGTCTCTTGGAACATGTTGAAATAAATCACTTTTTTGTTGTTAAAAAACTTCATTACCGTGAGTGCTGCATTTTCTTCTACCTATCTATCTATCTATCTATCTCATATCTATCTATCTATCTCATATCTATCTATCTATCTTTCTATCTATCTATCTCATATCTATCTATTTATCTATCTCATATCTATCTATCTATCTATCAATCTCTCTCATACCTATCTCATATCTATCTATCTATCTCATATCTATCTCATATCTATCTATCTCATATCTATCTATCTATCTATCTATCTATCTATCTATCTATCTATCTATCTATCTATCTATCTATCTATGTACCCATATATATAATCAATCATTGGCCAAATGAGGCATCTAATAGGAATGCTTCCTACATCTGATGAATAATAGCCCTTGCTTTGACAAAACTGGGAAATTTTGGTTCGGGACAAACCTGAAGTGTGTGATTTCAATGTGAATACAACACGCAATGGCCTGAGGCAAATATCTGCCTTCTATACTTAATTACTTGACGGCACATATACTCCTGAGTGAACTGACATGTCAATTATTTCCAGGTACGCACAAAAAATGAGAGTAAAATACGCGTCAGCTGAATGACGGCTCATATTTTACATTACAGTCTATGAGAAGTGTACTTGAACATTGCTTTGGGCATATCTCGGCACGTATTTCAACACAAAATATGTGCCAAAATACGGCGTGTGAACATATCTTAACTGTACGCCTCTTGGATTGCAGCAGCCATTACCTGAGCCTCATGTATAAAGAGCACCGTGTGAGTCACCGTATACAGCGTCATGTAGACAGACAACTTGATGGAGCCCAGGTGACTTATGCGTCCTCTGCAAAAAAGGCAAAAGAACATCATTAGGATAACACAGTGGAAGGTTGTGTCCATACAACTAAGGAACAAATACTTGTCGGATTCTGAATCCTAAGGCCGGGTCCAAACAGCATAGTTAAAATACCATTGGAAATCAGTATTTTAACTTCTCTCTTATCTCCTGACCAGGGCAATATCAAAATATATTTGGTAAAAGTCTCGATTTACCTGTCTCTACATGTTGAAGGCTTTATCTTTGTAGTGAGAAAACCCCTTTAACTCATTAACACCACCTGGACATATGGGTACTTCCTGGTGGCGTTAAGGAGTTGTGTAGCGGGATTGCAGCCGAATCCCGCTACACAGCCACCGGGTGTTAGCAGCTAATTGCAGCAAACACCCAACGGATACAGCGCCGGGGGGGAGGGGGAGCGGCGCAAAGATGGCCGCGGCGTCTAAATCAATGAGAAACGGTGCCGCGCACTGTTCCTCACTGCGGTCGGAGCCCCTGCGGTGTAATCGCAGGGTTTCCGGTCGGTGAACATGGCAGCTGGAAGCCTTGTGAAGGCTTCCATCACTGCCATGTTTTCGTTTGCTCCACCTCCGGCCAGAGGCATTAAGTGGGAAAACGCCATATTGGTGCACCGTAATGAATTGTCTATGCAATGCATTAGGCTGTAAAAATCATCACTCCCGCTAGTGGTGAAGCGCTCTAGGGGGACTCAATGTTAAAGTAAAAAGAAAAAAAAACAAGTTTTAAAGTATGAAAAAAAAAAAAAAAATCAAAAGTTCAAAACTTCCCCTTTCACCATTTTACACATGAAAGAAATAAAATAATAAAAAAGTTACACATAATTGGTGTCGCCGCATCCGAAAAATTCAGATCTATTTAAATATAACATCATTTATCCTGTACGCTTAACACCGTAGAAGAACAAAAATTCCAAACGCCAAAATTGTGTTTTTTTGGGTCATTTCATGTCCTATAAAATTTGGAATAAAAGTCACATGCATCCCAAACTGCTAGCAATAAAAAGTGCACTTCCGCCCGCAAAAACCTCCGCCTCGCTGACGTCCGTAGGTGTTAGCACAAAAAAGTTATTGGTCGCACAAAATGGCGCCGCAGCGCAAATTTCAAAAATAGAACATGTTTGGAATTTTTTACGCCACCAAAACATAACGGAAACCGTACATGTTTGGTATTGGTGCATGCGTATCAACCTATAGAATACAGATAATAATACATAATACATCATTTTTACCAAAGATTGAGTGCCGCAAAAACAAAACTCCCACAAACATGGCGCAAGTAGGTGGGGGGGGGGGGTTCACATTTTTGCCCCACGTACAATTTTTTGTAAGTTTTTTTTTTTTTTTTTTTAACTGCGGTTTCCCAGTATATTCTATGGTACAACAAATGTCACCGCTAGAAAGTACAACTTGTCCCGCAAAATAAAGGCCCTCATATGTCTATGTAGATGGGAAAATAAAAACGTTATGGCTTTTGGAAGGCGAGGAGCAGAAAAATTAATATTAATATATTTTTATTTTTTTGTTAGGGATTATGGGGTTAAAGGAGCAGATCTTTAACACCAGGCACCACTTATGGACGGGGGTGGATAAAGGACAAGATTCATTTCAAGCTTTAATGTGAAAATAGTGGAAACCCTATAAAAATTGGTGACGCTCATATCAACCAATCAGATCTGAGCTGACACTTTTGCAGGGTAGAGTCCAAAAATGAAAGCCTGGATCTGATTGGCCGATATGGGCGATACCGCTACTCATGCAGTAGTAGGGAGCGGTCTTGGGCGGGCGTCATGGCACGCTCCTCATTACCTCGTCACCGTGAATCCTTTCCCCAGTAGAATCAGCATCAGCAAGAAGATCAGGAAACTGGCGGAGAACAGCAGCTTGGCTGTAACAGAGAAGAGCCACTGAGTCCTTAGCCCTTACATGAGACCCCGCGCCGCGCACAGCTCTGTGCATTGTCATTAATTACCGGGCGTCCTCATATCTAATCATCTGTCCCTGCTGTACGGGCAAGATGATGGCGCGCTAATGAGAAGCCCGGATAAACAAGATAACTGGAGGCTTTTATGCTCGTTAGAAATGTCAGATCAACAAAGCTGCAAAGTCGTTACTACACGACAACGCTCCGTGGCTTAAAGGGACATTTCCATCAGAATGGGTCATTTTTGTTAAAACCAATATTCCTATAATTTTTTTTATTTTGGCAGTCCCATGCAATTAAACATATCATATACAATCTTGCCTTTCTCAAGCTGTGATAGTAAAGAGATGAAATTCCTGAATGGCCAGGCAGACTAATCTCACTTTACTGTAGCTGCTGCTTATCTACATGTAGTCTCATTACAGCTACATTAGAATTTTAATCAGTGTTATATTTATAATTTAAAATATATACTATATATTATATATATATATAATATATAAATATATAAAATATATATATATAAAATAGCAGTCCCATGCAATTAAAAATTACATGTAAAATCTTGCCCTGCCCTAGCTGTGTTAGTAGAGAGATAAAACTCCTGAATGGCCGGGCAGACTAAGCTCACTTTACTGTAGCTGCTGCTTATCTGCATGTAATGTCATTACAGCTTCATTAGAATTTTAATCAGTGTTATATATATAATATATATTATATATTATATAATATATATATAATATATATTATATAATATATATATACATATATATATAATAATATATATATATATTTAAAATATATTAATATTATATATATATATATATATATATATAATATATAAATAAAAGCAGTCTCATGCAATTAAAAATTACATGTAAAATCTTGTTTTTCTCTAGCTGTGATAGTAAAGAGATAAAGCTCCTGAATGGCCGGGCGGACTAAGCTCACTTTACTGCAGCTGCTGCTTATCTGCATGTAATGTCATTACAGCCTCATTAGAATTTTAATCAGTGTTTTTTTTATATGAGCAGTCCTATGCAATTAAAAATTCTATGCAAAATCTTTTCCTTATCTAGCTCTGATCTTAAAGGGATAAAACTCCTCAACGGCCAGCCAGACTAAGCTCACTTTACTGCAGCTGTTCCTTATCTGTATGTAGTCACATTACAGCCTCATTATAATTTTAATCAGTTTTTTTTATATTAGCAGTCCCATGCAATTAAAAATTACATGTAAAATCTTCCCTTTCGCTAGCTGTTATAGTAAAGAGATGAAATTCCTGAATGGCCAGGCAGATTAATCTCACTTTACTGTAGCTGCTGCTTATCTGCATGCAGTCTCATTACAGCCTCATTAAAATTTTAATCAGTGTTTTTTTTTTATATGAGCAGTCCTATGCAATTAAAAATTACATTTGAAATCTTGTACATCTATCTTCATGTCTCATTACATCATTAAAGGTCATTATAAAGCCCCTTTGAAATTTAAAAATTAATCTCTACTTCTTACCTGTAATGAGTCTGCTGCTCCTGCAGTAATCTCATTACAGACCTTATCTGCATACTATTTTAATATATTTTTTATAATGACGTCTATGCCAATATTAAAAGATTACAACAAATACAATCTGCTACATTTCTATTAGTGATAGTCAAAGAGTGAAATCCTGAATTGCCGGGTGGACTAATCTCACTTTACTGCAGCTGCTGCTTATCTGTATGCAGTCTCATTGAAGTCCCATTAGAATTTTTGGCAGTTTTTTTTATTTTTTTTTAGCAGTCCTCTGCAATTAAAATAATTGAAATTAACATATCAAATCTTGTCCTTCTTTAGCTGTAATAGTGAAAAGATCAAACTCTTGGATGACCGGGCAGACTGATCTCACTTTACTGCAGCTGCAGCTTTTCTGCAGGTGGTCTCATTACAGTTGTATCAGTGTTTTTTTCTACATTAGCAGTCCTATGCAATTAAAAATTACGAATAAAATATTGCCTTTCTTTAGCTGTGATACTAAACAAATAGAACTACTGAATGGCGGTGTACAATAATCTCACTTTACTGCAGCTGCTGCTTATCTGCATGTAGTCATTAGAATTTTAATCATTTTTGTTTTTATTTTAGAAGTCCTCTGCAATTAAAAAAAATTAAATTAACATATAAAATTTTGTCCTTCTCTAGCTGTAGTAGTGAAAAAATAAAACTCCTGAATGGCTGGCAGACTGATCTCACTTTACTGCAGCTGCTGCTTATCTGCAGGAAGTCTCATTACAGGCTGATCAGTGTTTTTTTTATATTAGAATTCATTTGCAAATAAAAATTATGAGTCTAGTCTTGCCTTTCTCTAGCTGTGAGGGTAAAGGGATAAAACTCCTGAGTCTCAGTACAGTCACATTACAATGTTTGGCAGTTTGTTTTTTTATATGAGCAGTCCTATGCAATTAAAAATTACATATACAATCTTGCCTTTCTCTAGCTGTGATAGTAGAGATAAAACTCCTGTATGACCGGGCAGACTAATCTCACTTTACTGCAGCTGCTGCTTATCTTCATGTAGTCTCATTACAGCCTCATTAGAATTTTTGGCTGCATTTTTTTTTTATAATAGCAGTCCTATGCAATTAAAAATTATATACAAGATCTTACCCTTCTCTACCTGTGATAGTAAAGAGATAAAACTCCTGAATGCCCGGGCAGACTAATCTCAGTTTACAGTAGTTGCTGCTTATCTGCAGTAGTCTCATTACAAATAGTAGGGAATTACGTAATGGACGCTCTATTGTTCCTTGACCAGAGATACTGTAGATAAGATTAGACTAGACTAATAGGGCAATAACAAGTGCAATACATGACATATAGAATCAGCAGAGCAGATTTATGTCACTTTGTGAAATCCATTTTGTAATATCTTACTTCTGGGCTAAAATATGATGGTTGGAAGGTAGAGGCCCAAATATGAGGCTGCACTACTAACAGACTGTAATAATATTTTTCTGTCAGGCCCAATGTCTGCACACATTACACTGCCAATATTCAAGCCAGGGAGGATGTAGATATTGGTGTATTTGTTCTCCATGGCAACAGTTCAGTTCACAATTTAGAACTGGGCATGTGTCGATCTGATTCTCAGTAGTGCAGCCTCAGGCTTTCGGCCTGTAACTTCCAGCAATCCTATCTCGGCATGGAAGTGAGATATTGAAAAACGGTTTTCACATTTTTGATATATAACATTGGGCCTTTTAGAATTATTTTATTCTCGTAGGACTCTTCTAACGCCTCAGTGCTCCACACCATGCATTTATGGTAATAAGGAGGTATGGCATTGAGTCTGCTCCATACCTGGTGGGTCCTGAGTGTAACTTACAGTCGACAACCGCCATTAGATGTCAGGATCAGAGACAACTTTGATCCCAGTCATCAAACCACTTAGATGCCACGGTCAGTTAGGCCTCTAAAAATCTGAAGACAGTGGCTTCCTTAAGGGGTAACGTTAGGACCATAGACCCCCTGCCCCCTCAACTCTGCTCTTTATCAACATAACGAGACAAAAATCACTATACAGACCTAGTACTTTAATGCTGGGGCTTCCCACTCCGTCCTGTGCGTATTGTCCCCAGTATATGCAGAAGAAGACCAGGCTGAGCACTGGAGAGGAAATCAAGATGTTATCATCAATATCCTACTACACGAAGAATATACAAAGTGTGATATCCAGAGCTTACTATGTGCATTCAGCACTATGGAAAAAATTTAGGCAGGTGTAGAAACAGTGTAAAGTGGTGTTCCCATTTCACACTTTGATGGTGCCATCCCCATTTTTTTAATGGGAATTTAATTCACTTGAGTATATTGGGAAACCCCACAGAAACGAATGGGGAGGACGGTTGCACGCGCCACCCTCTCCAGCTCGCTATAAAGTGCTCATGGGAAAACCCCTCTAATACTTCTATTTTTGAAAGAATTCTTACTTTCTTAACTTTTGCACCTACAGGACCATAACTATAGAGCCGCAACATTTAAAGGGGATGTTTCATCAGAAAATTACTTATTGTTTCACTCATGTTTTTCTGTTAAACACATTTTTTTTGAATTTTAGTTTATTTTACTTTTTCATTTCATTATCAATATATATATTTTTTTTTTTGTTAAATCCTGCAGTTACTACTTTGGCCACTAGGCCTTATAATAGTCTCACACTTCCTGTTCTGTAGAGAAAACTTTTCCACAGTCTCCTCATTATCAGCACAGGCAGGATTACTCTGAAAGGCGACACCAATGTGTATAGATAACACAGGATCCACCAGTCACAATAGGAGATCTCACAGCTCCCCTCTCCCCTCCCTGCACACTGACTTCTTCCCAGGTCACAGAGCATGCCCATGACACTCTCCTATAGATGTCAATGGGTCTGCTGCTGTTCACAGGCTCCTATGTCCAGGAAGCTGCTGTAAAGCATCTCCTTAAATGCTGTAAAAAAGCAGATCAGGCAAGATGGCCGCCACCCATAATCATAGATAGATTAGAGAAATCTACAATCACAAAATAAGAGGATAAAAATATGGATCAGAATATGGTTTTAATTAGTAAAAAAAATATATATTTTAGTGATAGATTCCCTTTAAAAAAGGATTTCCTATGAAGCTACTTCCTGCTACGTGTTAGGCTCGGAGCATGCTACAAGCCGGTCTCAGTGTATGGGAAGGCAGCCACACTAGCACAGTTCCCCCCATTCATGTCTATGGGAGTTCAGAGTATACCTGAACACACTCATTCAGCTACTGTATATTCTGAACCCAAATAAAAATGAATGGGGAGGACGCAAGGAAGCACCACCCTCCTCGTTCTGTAACATGTTCCTCTCACAGCTCGCTAAAAACCGACCTGTTAGCAGGAAGTGGCTACGTGGGGCACCCCTTTAATGACAGGAAACTGAAACAGCTGTAATAGCAGCCATTATTAAAGGTATAAATAATACCGCTATATACAGTACAACAGCAGCTACATAGCAGAAAGCCTCCAAGTTGTTATTTCCTACAAAAAAAAGTACAATGTTCTTAAAGGGAATGTGTCATCAAAAATGACTTATTGTTTAACTCGCGTTTTTATCTTAAACAGATTTTTTAAGGATTTTTGATATTTTTTTAAATTTTCCATATCACTTTCAATATTTTTTAATAGTTTTTAAGTCCTGCAGTCTTCACTTTGGCCACTTGGCCTAATAATAGTCTGGCACTTCCTGTTCTGTCGACAGATATTTTCAGTGTCTGCTCATTATCAGTATAAACAGGGTTTGAATGAAAGGTGACACCAGTGTGAATAGATAACACAGGATGCACCAGTCACAAGAGGAGATAGTCACAGCTCCCCCTCTCCTCCTCCCTGCACACAGACTTCTTCCCAGGTCACAGAACATGAGTAGAAAACTCTCCTATAGAAGTGAATGGGACGGAGTCAGTCTTAAGTCTCCTATGTGCATGAAGCTGCTGTAAAGCATCTCTCTGACTGCTGTTAAAGCAGTGCAAACAAGGCCTAGTGGCCAAAATGAAGGACTGCAAGACTTAATTACTATTAAAAAATATTGAAGGTGATATGAACAATTAAAAAAAACAACCAAAAATTCCTAAAAAATGTGTTTAACATAAAAACGGCACTTAAACAATGAGACATTTTTGGTGACACATTCCCTTTAAATCTGAGCGGGCCTCCTCAATGTCAGGGCCTATGATTATAGTTATGCCCACGGGTACACCTATAGCTATCTAGCTTCTGAACTATATCACATAGAGTAACATTGGGGGAACTGTGTGTAGCTGGACTAGCACCATGAGGCATATAGGATAGGACAAAAATTGCATTTGCTACACAAGTCGCCCTGGTCTAATGCAGATGTGACTCACCCTCTACTCCGGCTGCAGCCATGAACATCTTGTATGTGGTATGCAGGAGCTGCCGTCCTCGTAGGATATCTGTAGAGGTAGAAAAATTTCATCCAAAACCAACTATACGTCCTGAAAACTAAGGCTATGTTCACACGGCACGTGGGATCCGTTTTGGATCCGAAAAACGCATCCAAAAGCGCAGCGTCAATCGCATACAACACGCATCCAACAAGCAGGTGCATGTTTGGATGCGTTTTGGCTGCAGCAGGAACGCACCTTATAGTTTTAAATAGGGCGTCTGCTGCGTCTTTTGGATCAAGAATTGACATGAGAATTTTTGGAACGGATCTTTCATGCGCATAGGCACCATCAAAAAAAAGAAGCATAGGAAGCAGAAATCTGCCTCGGGCCATTGCGCGTCGTATTCACATTGAAATGATGCGCTTCCAAGCACGTCATTTCAACAGGGCAACAAACGCGTTTTGCGGCACATACCTGTGTGAACACCCCCCTAACCAGGGGCGTAGCTATAGGGGGTGCAGAGGTAGCGGTCGCTACCGGGCCCGGAAGCTTTAGGGGGCCCAAAGGTCCCTCTACTGTATAGGTAGATACTAGTATTATAAATGGTACATGGTGGGGGCCCTGTTATTGATTTTGCACTGGGGCCCCAGAGCTTTAAGTTACACTCACAGCAAATCATCCAGCCCCTCAGACCATAGATGCACTGTCAGTAAAATACTGAGACGGCGCCATATCCGGTAAATAATGGATACTAACGGCATCCAACAGACCTGACTGACTACAATGGGGTCTGTCAGGTCTCTATCATGGTGGACATCATTTCAACAGAAAATATAGCGCTAATTTTTCCTTAGTTTTCAATGGAATCTGCATCAGGGGCTCCGAGTAGAACAGCCGACGCAGATGTGTGCCTGGCCTGAATGTGGGAGCGCTGCTGTGCGCTACATTGTGCCGGTGAGGCTGCATGCTGCTGTGCTCTGCTTTGTGCTGGTGAGGCTGCATGCTGCTGTGCTCTGCATTGTGCTGGTGAGGCTGCATGCTGCTGTGCTCTGCATTGTGCTGGTGAGGCTGCACGCTGCTGTGTGCTACATTGTGTCGGTGAGGCTGCACGCTGCTGTGTGCTACATTGTGTCGGTGAGGCTGCACGCTGCTGTGCGCTACATTGTGTCGGTGAGGCTGCACGCTGCTGTGCGCTACATTGTGTCGGTGAGGCTGCATCCTGCTGTCCCTACAGGTGCTGAGGCTGACGTGCTGTGGCTAATTTTTCCCAGTGGGCTGCACTGCTTGCGCTACATTGTGTCGGTAGGTGCCCTGCTGTGCGCTACATTTTTTCCCGTGGGCTGCAGTGCTGTGCCTACTTTGGTTTCGGTGAGGCTGCACGTGCTGTGCGTATTGTGCGGTGGGCTGCACCGGGGTGCGCTACATTGTTGGGAAATTGCCCCTTTGCTGTGCGCTAATTTTTTCGGAGGCTGACGCTTTTGTGCCTAATTGTCCCGGTGAGGCGAAAGTGTGTGCCTACATTTTGCGTTGGGGGCTGCACGTGCTGTGACTACTTGTTTAGTAGGTGCCGCTGCGTGCCTACATTGTGGGGTGAGGCTCACGTGCTTGCCTACATTTTTCAGGGGAGGCTGCACGCGGCCTGTGGCTACATTTTTTCGGTGCGGTGCAGTGCTGTGGCTACATTGTCCCGTGAGGCGCACTTGCTTTTGGCTACATTGCTGAGGCTGCACACTGCTGTGTGCTACATTGTGTCGTAGCTGCACGTGTTGTGGTAAATTTGTGTCGGTGAGGCTGCACGCTGCTGTGCCAAATTTGTTCGGGAGGCTGCACCGTTGTGCGCTACATTGTGTCGGTGAGGCTGCACGCTGTTGTGCTAAAATTGTGTCGTGGGGCTGAGCTGCTGTGCGCACATTGTGCGGTGAGGCTGCACGGCTTGGCTACTTGTGTCGGTGAGGCTCCCACCTGCTGTGGCACTTTTGTCGGTGAGGCTGGCTGCTGTGCCTTTTTGTTCCGTGCGGTGCCCCCTGCTGGCGCTACATTTTGCCCGTAGGCTGACCTCGGGTCCTACATTGTGCCGAAGATACAGCCAGCAGGTGGCACTAATACTGCATGACTAACACAACGGTTGAATTTGAGTTCTCCATCCTCGGGAACTGGAAACTCCGTATAAAATGTTTATGAACTCTCCTGTACCATCAGCCAATATCTTTTCTCATGGAATTTTCTTAGGAAATAAAAGAACATGCAAAAAATTAATTTTCCCTTATTAAAAGGGGAAGCGCTGCAAAACTGGGAAGATTTTTAGACAGGGGATCCTCAAAAAGGCCCCCAGTTAGGGAAACTAAACACCATCTGATTTACTAATTTATAACAGGGGCTGAAGGATTTTTAACCTGAAGGGCCCCAGTTTGAGGGGCCCGCCAGGAGAAAAGCTGATGCAGCTATCTGAGGCCCCCCCAAAGTGCCCGGGTTTTTTGAACGTCGTGGCCACCCATTTAAAGCGGGGGGGAGGAGGTCTGGGCCCCATTTTTATTTAAAGGGGGGGAAAACGGGAACTGTGACGTTCCCTTTTTTCCCGGGACTAGCAGCATTGTTTCCGCCGGGGGAACGGCGTAAATTTCGGGGACACATTCGGGGGTTTAAGCATTTTAAACGCCGAATATTCCCACAAAAATTGGGCCATGTAAAAAAACAAGGAACCCCTTAACACCGCATCTGATCTGGGGGAAAAGTTATGGCAGAGGAGCTGAAACATGCTATCTGATCTGTGGGGCCCCTGTTATAGAGCAGGAGGACTGGCATCTATAATCTGGGGCCCCGGTTATAGAGCAGGAGGAGCGAGGGCATCTATCTGATCTGCGGGGGTCATGTTTTAAAAGCAGGAGGAGCTGAGGACAATATCGATCTTTGGGGGCCCCTGGTAAAGCAGGAGGGGCGGGACAAATATGTCTGGGGCCCCATTTATAGACAGGGGAGCTAGGACACTATCTTTCTGTGGCCCCTTTTTTTAGGCAGGGGGGGAGGACTGCTATCTGAAAATTTGGGCCCCAGGTTTTTGAGCAGGGGAGTGAGGACTGCATCTATCTGGCCCAGTTTTAAAGGCAGGAGGCTGAGGACTGCTATCGGGCGGGCCCCCCTGTTATAGAGCAGGGGGACTGGACATGCTATCGATCTTGGCCCTGTTATAGAGCAGGAGGAGGAGGGCTGCATCTGATCTGGGCCCCGTTATGAGAGGAGGGTGGGACTGCACTGACTGGGGCCCTGTTATAGAGCAGGAGGACTGAGGGGCAGCTACTGATCGGGGCCCTGTTTTAGGCAGGAGGAGTGAGGACAGCTATTGATCTGTGGGGCCCCGTATAGAGCAGGAGGAGCTGAGGGCTGTACGATTGGGGGCCAAAGTTTTTGAGCGGAGGACGAGGAAAAGCTAATTGGTTGGGCCCCATGAAATAGCAGGAGGAGCTGAGGACCCAGTATCGATTTGTGGGCCCCATGTTTAGAGCAGGGGAGGTGAGACATGCATCTGATCTGTGGCCCATGTTTTAGGGGCAAGGGGGGTTGGCATGCATTTGTTGGGGCCCATGTTTTTTTGAGCGGGGGGGAGGACTGCTTTTTCTGGGCCCCCATGTATAGAGCAGGAGAGGAGGGCAAGCTACTGATCTGTGGCCCCCAGTTTTAGGCAGGGGAGCTGAGGACACTATTGATCTGTGGCCCCTTTTTTTAAAAGCAGGGGGAGTGAGGAAGCATCTGATCTGGGCCCCCATGTTTAGAGCAGGAGGGGCTAGGACAGCTATCTGATGGGGGGGACATTTATAGAGGGGAGGGCTAAAATTGACATAACAGTAGTTTTTTTTTTTTGGGGAAATTCATAAAAAAATTTCAATTTTTAATTTTGAAATTTAAAGGTTTTTTCCTGGGTTTAAAAAAACCAGTGGGCGGTCTTTCAAAATTACAGCTATTCCCATGACTCAAACGGGGAAGCGTAATCAAGGGGTAACTCCGCCCACTGGGGACTTAAAAGGGGAAATTTTCACATTAATACCTCCAATCTGCCGGGATCATTTTTTCGGCACAAGGACGTCAATTGATATTAGTTTTGTAAAAAAATTTTGAGGAACTTAATTTTAATCACTTAATTTACAGGTTTTCTAGGTTAAAGGGGTCAGTGGGCGGGCTTAAATTGATTGACGCTCATACCAGGAAGGTGTCAATCACTGAAACACCCCCCACTGGACTCCTTTTCCCAAAAAAAGCAAAATGTAAAATGAAAATTGAGGTTCTTCTGAATCTTTCCCCCAACAAAACAAAATTCAAAATGTAGCTCCTCCCGCTCTATAACATGGGGGCCCAATCAGATAGCATGTCCCAGCTCCCCCCTGCTCTAAACATGGGGGCCAAAATCAAAATAGCATGTCCTCAGCTCCTCTAGCTACTATAACCATGGGGGCCAAAGACCAGATAGCATGTCTCAGCTCCCTCTCTGCTCTATAACATGGTCTAGCAGATCAAGAGTAGCATGATCCTCAGCTCCTCCTAGCGTCTATTACAGTGGGACCATCACAGATCAAATGAAACAACAAATCGCAATGTCACATACAGCTCCTCCTGCTCTTATAATCGATGAGGCCCACAGATTTCATGATCACATGTTCTCAAGCCACTCCTAGCTCTAATCACATGTGGCCACAAGGCAAGATAGCATGGTCACTACTCGCTCTCCTGCTCTAATAACATGGGCCGAACCGCAGACAGATAGTCATTGTCTCTACCTCTCTCTCCTGCTCTATAAGCATGGGTCCGCAGATCAGATGGCATGTACTTCAGCTCACTCTAGCTACTATAGACGCTGGAGCCTGCAGATCAGATAGCATGTCCTCAACCCTACCCAACCCCACCCCACCCTCCCACACGATCCCACCACACTACAGCTCCTCCCTGCTCTATAATAATGGGGCCAATAGATCAATAGCATGTCCCCCAGCCTCCTCTCGCACATAGTTATATATTGGAGGGGCTTCTACCAGATCAAGATAGCATGTCCTTTCAGCTCACTCTGCTCTTTAATAAACATGGGCCACAGATCCAGAATAGCATGATCCAGAGCTCCTCACTGCTGGCAATATACGATGGAGCCTCGCAGATCAAGATAGTTGGGCGATGTCCTCAAGCTCCCTCCTAGATCATTGCTATAACATGGGATCACGCACAGCCATCAGATATGCATGTCCCTCAGCTCCACTGCTCTATAACATGGGGACCACAGATCAGATAGCGTGTCCTGAGCTCCCCTGCTCTATAACATGGGGCGTGCAGGATCACATAGCATAGTCCTCAGCTCCGATCTGCTACTATAACAGAGGAGCCTACAGATCATATAGCATATGTCCGCGGGCTGCGCATCCTGCTCTATAAATGTGCCCACAGATCTGAGAGCGTGGGTGGGTGGTCCCTCACTCCTCCTACTCTATAACATGGGGCCTACACAATCAGACAGCATGTCCTCAGCTTCCTCCTGCTCTACTACAATGGGACCCACAGATCAGAATAGCATGTCCTCATCTCCTCCTGCTCTATAACATGATGCCCACGAGATCAGATAGCATGTCCTCATGCTCCTCCTGCTCTATAGCATGGGGCAGACAGATAGCATGTCCTCAGCTCCTCCTGCCTCTATAACAATGGGGCCCCACAGCTCAGAATCGCATGTCCTCACTCCTCCTGCTCTATAAATGAGGCCACAGATCAGATAGCGTGTCTCACTCCTCCACAAAACATCCTTGCTCTATAACATCGGGGACACAGACCAGATAGCATGTCCGTCACTCCTCCTTCACTATAACATTGGGCCACAGATCAGATAGCATGTCCTCTCCTACTCTCTATAAACATGGGGCAGCATATCAATAGCAGTCCTCTGAGCCTCCTCCTGCACTATACATGGGGCTATCAGATCAGATAGCATGTCCACGAGCACCTCTCTGCTCTTAACATGGGCAACGATCAGATAGCATGTCCTCAGTCTCCTCCTCCTCTATAACATGGAGCACAGATCAGATAGCATGTCCTCAGCTCCCCTTCAGCTCCTCCTTCTCTATAACATGGGACCAACAGAACAGGACATTACAGCATGTCCTCAGCTCCTCCTGCTCTATAACATGGGGCTCACAGGATCAGATAGCATGTCCTCAGCTCCTCCTGCCGCTATAACATGGTGCCTCACAGATCAGATAGCATGTCCTCAGCGTCCTCCAGCTCTATAACATGGGCCAACAGATCAGAATAGCATTGTCCTCGAAGCTCCTCCTCTCTATAATATGGGGCAGATCAGATATCATGTCCTCAGCTCCTCCTGCTCTATAGAACATGGAGCCTGCAGATCAGATAGCACATGTCCTCAGCTCCCCTCCTGCTCTATAACATCGGGCCCAGATCAATTGCAATGTCCTCAGCTCCTCCTGCTCTATAACATTGGGGCCACAGATCAATAGCAATGTACTCAGCCCCTCCTGCTCTATAACATCGGGCCACAGATCAGTAGCATGTCCGTCACTGCACCTCCTCGCTCTATAACATGGAGCCGCAGATCAGATAGCATGTCCTCAGCGCCTGATAGCATGTCCTCACGCCCACCTCTCATAACATGGGGGTCCACATGTCAGATAGCATGTCCTCACTCCTCCTGCACTATAACATGGGCGCCCACAGATCAGAAGCGTGTCCTGAGCTTCCTCCTGCTCTATAACATGGTCCTGCAGATCAGATAGCATGTCCCTCCAGCTCCTCCTGCTCTATATCATTGTGCCTTGCAGATCATATAGCATTGTCCTCAAGCTCCTTCAGCTCTATAACATGGGGCCACAGATGCAGATAGCATGTCCTCAGCTCCTCTGGTCTATAACATGGTGCCCACAGATCTGATAGCGTGTCCTGCACTCCTAACCTCTCTATAACATAGGGGCCTACAGACATACAGCATGTCCTTCCGCTCCCTCCTGGCTCTATAACATGGGACCCCAGATCAGATAGCATGTCCTCAGCTTCCTCCTGCTCTATAACATGGGACCCTCAGATCAATGCATGTCCTCAGCTCCTCCTGCTCTATAACATGAGGCCCACAGATCAGATACATGTCCTCAAGCTCCTCCTGCTCTATAACAGGGCCACAGATCAGTATAGCATGTTCCTCAGCTCCTCCTGCTCTATAGCATGGGGCAGATCAGATAGCATGTCCTCAGCTCTTTCCTGCTCTATAGCATGGGGCATATCAGATAGTCATGTCCTCAAGCTCCTCCTGCACTATAAACATGGGGCCCACAGATCAATCGAACATGTCCTCAGCTCCTCCTGCTCATAACATGGGCCCCACAGATCAAATAGCGAGTCCCAGCTACTCCTTGCTCTATAACATGCGGCCCACAGATCAGATAGCATGTCCTCTAGCTCCTCCTGCACTATAACATGGGGGCCCACAGAATCATATAGCATGTCCTCAGCTCAGCTCCTCCTGCTCTATAACATGGGGCCACAGATCAGATAGTCAAATGTCCACAGCTCCTCTCCTACTGCTCTAAAACATGGGCAGCAGATCAGATAGCAATGTCCCTACTCCTCCTGCTCTATAACATGGGGCTGCCAGATCAAATAGCATGTCCTCAGCACCTCCTGCTCTATAAACATTGGGAAACAGATCAATAGCATGTCCTCCAAGCTCCTCCTGCTTCTATAACATGGCACAGATCAGATAGCATTCCTCATCTCCTCCTGCTCTATAACATGGGGCAACAATCAGATAGCATGGCCTCAGCTCCGCCAGCTCTATAACATGGCGCCCACGGATCAGATAGCATGTCCCTCAGCTTCCTCCTGCTCTATAACATGGGGCCAACATTCAGAGAGCATGTCCTCAGCATCCTCCGCCTATAACAGGAGGCCACAATCAGATAGCATGTCCCCTCAAGCCCTCCCTGCTCAATAACAGGGCCCACAGATCAGATAGCATGTCTCAGCTCCTCATGCTCTATATCATGGGGCAGATCAAAAGCATGTCCTAACTCCTCCTGCTCTATAGCATGGGCATCAGATAGCATGTCCCTCACTCCTCGCTCGCTCTTATAACATGGGCCCAAGACAGATCAGATAGCTATGTTCCTCAGCTCCTCCTGCTCTAAAATATGGAGCCACAGATCAGATAGCATGTCTAAGCCCTCGCTGCCTCTATAATATGGAGCCCGCAGAACAATAAGCATGTCCTCAAGCTCCTCCTGCTCTATAACATGGGTCTGCAGATCAGATAGCATGTGCTCACTCCCTCCTGCTCTATAACATGGGTCTGCAATCAATAGCATGTTCCTCCCAGCTCCTCCTGCCTCTATAACATGGGGCCACAGATCAGATAGCATGTCCTCAGCTCCTCCTGCTCTATAACCTGGGGCCACAGATCAGATAGCATGTCCTCAGCTCCTCCTTCTCTATAACATGGGCCACAGATCAGATAGCATGTCCTCAGCTCCTCCTGCTCTATAATATGGGGCTGCAGATCAATAGCAGGTCCTCACTCCTCCAGCTCTATAACATGGGTGTGGGCCCCGCAGATCAGATAAGCATGTCCTCAGCTCCTCCTTGCTCTATAACATGGGGCCACAGATCGGACAGCTGTCCTTCATCTCCTCTGCTCTATAACTTGGGGCCACAGATCATTTAGCATGTCCTCCAACTCCTCCTGCTCTAGTAACATGGCCACAGATCAGATAGCGTGTTCACAGCTCCTTCCTGCTCTATAACTTTGGGGCCACAGATCAGAAGCATGTCCTCAGCTCCTCCTGCTCTCTAACATGGGCCAAAGATCATGATAGCATGTCCTCAGCTCCTCCTGCTCTATAATCATCAGCCCCACAGAATCAATATCGTTCCTCAGCTCCTCCTGCTCTATATCCAGATCCGCCACAGATCAGATAGCATGTCCTCTGCTCCTCCTGCTCTATAACATGGATCTGCAGATCAGTTCCTGAATAGGAAGCGGGAGTTTAAAGCTGTAGAACAGCTCACAGCCTGAACAGGAAGTCTGAGCCTGAAGCTGTAGAACTGCCCATAGCCTGAACAGGAAGAGGGAGCCTGAAGCTGTATAACCACCCACAGCCTGAACAGGAAGTGTGAGCCTGAAGCTGTATAAGCACCTACAGTCTGACCAGGAAGCGGGAGTTTGAAACTATAGAACCACCCACAGCCCAAACAGGAAGTGGGAGCCAGAAGCTGTAGAACCACCCACAGTCTGAACAGGAAGTGGAAGTCTGAAGCAGTAGAACCACCCACAGCCTGAATAGGAAGTGGGAGCCTGAAGCTGCAGAACCACCCACAGCCTGAACAGGTATCTGACTGTGAAAAGCAGGTTTTGTGACACAGCATGGTGAGTAGAACCCTTTCGGAGTCTGCGTTATGGGTGGAAGGATCCGAATAGCTCCTCAACAGAAAATCGGACTTCATGCTACATGGAGTTATCAGGAGTCCATTGCTGATGAGTGTTAATCTCATTTTCACCCAGGGCCACATCCAGGCCGGACTGCCCATAGGGCAAACCGGGCATTTGCCCGGCGGGCCGCTGGGGCCCGGGCCTCAGTGCCGGTCGGATCGCCCGCCGAGGGGACCAGTGTTTCCCCCCAGCGGGCCCCGAGATGCCGGCGCCAGTCTTGACGCCTACAGGGGCGCGCAATGGACGCATCAGTGATCGGACTCCTCAGTGCAGGGGCCGACAGGCCCCCCTCCGCCAAACGACTGCACGGCCCCGTGTCACTGACCCAGGCATGTTAAGCCATCACGGCCGCCACCTCACCACGCGGTTCAAGCAGCAGCCGAGGCTGACAGCGGGGATCTATTGATCCCGTCTGTTCAGTCTCCAGGAGGCCGCTGTGGCAGGCGGCGCGATACGATGAAGTCAACGCGCGCCTGCTCCGTGTCCTGCACACTGCTACCCCGTCGGCCTCCGGGGAAGAGGACAGAAAGAGGAGCAGAAGACATCAGGTATTATGTTTTTATTTAATTTTAATTTAAATCTACTAGCCCTGTCTGCCTATATACTGCCCTATCCACCATAACTGACCCTTATCCCATCCACCTATATACTGCCCTATCCAACTATATATGCTGCCCTATCCCAACTATATACTGCCCTACTCCAACTATATAATACTGCCTTATCCAACTAATAATACTGCCCTATCCAAAAAATAATTGCCCTATCCACCTATATACTGCCCTATCCAACAATATATGCTGCCCTATTCCACCTAGTATACTGCCCTATATCCAACAATTATACAACCCTATCCAACTATATATACTTAATAACTGCCTACTCCAACTATATACTGCCCTAATCCAACTATATATACTGCCTATCCACTATATACTGCCCAATCCAACTATATATACACCCTATACCAACTTTATATGCTGCCCTTTCCTACCTATATACTACCACTATCCAACAATATATACTGGCCCTATCCAACAATATATATTGCCCTGACTCCAACAAATATGTTTGCCCCTAAAACACCTATATACTGCCCTACTCCAACTATATAGTACTGCCCTACTCCACTATATACTGCCCTATCCAACTATATATACTGCTCTATCCAACTATATACTGCCCTATCCAACTATATATACTGCCCTATCCAACTATATACTGCCCTATCCAACTTCATATGCTGCCCTTTCCACCTATATACTACCCTATCCAACAATATATACTGCCCTATCCAACTATATATACTGCCCTATCCACCTATATACTGCCCTATCCAACAATATACTGCCCTATCCACCTATATACTGCCCTATCCAACAATATATACTGCCCTATCCAACTATATATGCTACCCTATCCAACAATATATACTGCCCTGTCTACCTATATGCTGCCCTGTCTGCCTATATACTGTCCTGTCTACCTATATGCTGCCCTGGACTACCTAAATGCTGGTCCTACTGTCTGCCTATAGGCAGCTGTACTATATTCTGCCCTGTCTGCCTATATGCTGCCCTATCCAACAATATATACTGCCCTATCCACCTATATGCTGCCCTGGCTGCCTATATGCTGCCATGTCTGCCTACATGCTGCCCTATCCAACAATATATACTGCCCTATCCGCCTATATACTGCCCTGTCTGGCCTAGATGCCTGCCCTGTCCTGACTATAGGATGCCCTATCCAACAATATTACTTCCGCTATCCACCTATATGCTTCATGTCTGCCTATAATGCTGCCCTCGTCTGCCTTTTACCTGCCCTGCTGCCTATGTACTGGCCCTGTCTGCATATATACTGCCCTGTCCACCTATTATACCAGCCCTGTCTGCCTATATGGCTGCCACTGTCCAGCCTATAAGCTGCCCGTCACCTATATGCTGACCTTCTACCTATCTAGCCGGCACTGTCTTCCTATATACCAGCCCCTGTCTGCCTATATACCAGCCCTGTCTACCTATATACCTGCCTTGTCCTGCCTATTTACCAGGCCCGTCTGCCTATATACTGCCCCTGTTAACCTATAAGTGGCCCCCCACCACCCTGCCTACCTATATACTGGCCCTGCCTGGCTCACATACTGGCCCTGCCCTGGCTTAATTACCTGAGCCCTGCCATGGCTAATTACTGCCCAACCTGGCTAGTAACTGTGGGCAGCCCCCAGCTAACAGGCTAGTTACTGTGGGCAGCCCAGCTACCCTGGCCTAGTTACTGTGGGCAGCCCCGCTCCCTTGCTAGTTTACTGTGGTCACCCAACTTCTGGCTAGTTCTGTGGGCAGCCCAGCACCTGGCTAGTTACCAGTGGGCAGCCCACTACCTGGCCTAGTTACCGGGGGGCACCCCAGCTACCTGGCTAGTTTACCGAGGGCAGCCCTCAGCTACTGGCTAGTTACCGGGGGCAGCCCCTGCTACTTGCTAGTTACCGGGGGCAGCCCAGCTACCAGGCTAGTTTACTTGTGGCAGCCCCAGCTACCTGCTAGTTTAACTGTGGGCCAGTCCGCAGCTACCTGGCTAGATACAGTGGGCAGCCGCAGCTACCTGGCTAGTTACTGGGGGCTAATTACAGGGCCCTGTCTACCTACCTAATGAGGGTCTACCTATTTACATGCCACTTATCTGACATTTTTTAATTTCTAATTTTTCAGTCCTAACAGACGCTGTTTGGGGAATTGATAGGAAAGTGCTGGAAAAGAGAGGAGTCTAAGATGTAGACACTGCATGCTGTACCGGACAGAGAAAGAAATGGAAGGGAACGACTCATCAGGGAAGACATCATGGAGGTTTGGGCCAGAAGGATAAGAAAAGGAGAAGAGACAACTCCCATCATATGACTTATCCTGTGATCCTCTGCTGAACACAGCCGCGCTCAGGGTAAGTTATACTTGCTGTTGCTGAATCAGTGCTGTATTCCATGTGATGGTGACCTTACTACTGGGATGGGATTGTGGGGTTGTAGGTTATGTTGGTGCTTAAGGTAGTGTCAGTGTGGGCTTGTCCTGATTGTAAAGCAAGTCCCACCTGACTCTGTATGAGGGTTATCTCTGCACCACTTTTTAATTTCTGTGCTTGTGTGTAAGGGGGCCTCGCACACAGAGCAGTTTTGGTGCATTTTTTGATGCGTTTTTTTGTGCTCTGCCTTTCTGCACAAAAACGCACCAAAAACACATAAAAAATGCTCTGTGTGAAAGCAGCTTTATAGTGTAGTTTATTTTAGAAAGTGGCGAGGTGCGAGAACAAGGAATTTTTTTAAGCGGATTTGTATGTGGGCTGCTGGGGGCTTTGTGCCAGGGCTGATTTTTATTCCCAGTCCGGCCCTGGCCACATCAGCTTTATGGTTGCCTTTAAAATGCCAATGCATTGAAGGGTGAATGGGCTCAAGAGTAGGGTTGTCTGAGCTGTGTCACCGCCTGTGAGTTGCTGAGGTGCCAGAGCTCAAAATCCAAGATGGCGCCTGCTCCCTGTGCTGGTGGCACCACCTTGGCCAAGCACAACTTGTATCCTCTTTGGAAAGGGTAGGGCTGGATCTTCTGCAGACTTTGTCCGTCCTTAGTTGTTACATCGAAGCTCTCGCAGGCCACAGAAAATGATGTTATGGGCTGGATTTGGCCCGGAGAGCTTGAGTCGCGCACGTGTTCTGAATGTAAAGCCTCACTGCCTGCGGTTTCTGTACTCAGAGCCTTAGTCAGCTGGAAGTGGTGCCAAAAGGTAGCCGGAAATTCATCTGATTAGAAGTTGGCAGGAAACTTTTTTCTTCCCTTAGATACACTTAGGCTTTTTTGAATAAATCTTCTACTCCTTTATACAACATGAAGATCTGGATAAGACCCTGGTCAGGAGATGCCACCTCAACCTCCATGTCTCTTCCTTATCTTTCCAACCTATATTCCTGGAGAACTATTTTTTTCAGAGTGTTTTGCAGTTTTTTTTTTATTTTGACAGTTCTATGTCAATAGAAATTACATATAAATTCCTGTCCTTTTCTAGCTGTGATAATGGAGAGATACAACTCCTAATTGACCGGGCAGACTAACCTACTCTACATTTGCTGCTGCTTCACTCAACGTAGTCCAAAACAAATGGAGGTTAATAGCAGAGCCGCGGTTCTTAGATATCTAAACAAAGTATCCATCAAGACGGGCAATATCCGCCACCTACAAGACAAAGGTAGACCATTAGCTTTTCTCCCCTTCCCAATCTGCGAGGGTCACAGGAGAGATCTGCTGTTTCCCTTCAGTCCCGTGCAGTCTGATACCAGTTCACATGTTTTTCCATCAGTCTGATGTGTTCACAAATATCAGTATTGTCCTGGCCACAGCATTGAGGTTACAAGGAGTTCATAGTGTCCCATATCTGGATGTCCGGTTGATTCTGGTGGACTCTGGGGATCAGCTGATAAAAGATATTTCCTCCACTATGACTATTGCAGAATCATGGGTTCATGAGAAGCTGGAAACAAATCCACCCTGACACCAACCAGGTTTATTACAGTAGTTACAGGGGTTAATCCTATGTCTCTGCTTTGATTTGGACTCTTCGTAGCATCAGGATGCTCATGAGATGTTGGGACTCCTAAGATCAGCTATGGGAGCCATTGGCAAAAGCTCATCTCACGACTCTTCTTGACTGGAAGAGAATTCGTTCAGGTCTGGAGGTGAGGTTTGCTCTTCTGTTGGATACGTTTCCAACCTTGGTTGACGGTTGGTATAGAAGAACCTTGACATGGTGAGATCTCCTAGGTTCTCACACCCTATTCTGATAACAACAGATACCTCATCCTCCATTTGGGGAGTTCATCTTCGGCAACTCTGGGTTCAGCAATACCTTAGAAAAGTACTGGTGGATACTGGTCATGCACCTCGCCACTTTCTAAAATAACAAAGCTATAAAAAAGAAAGTAAAAGTGAAACCCCTAATCACAGGGACAGGTGTGCACTCACTTTTACAAATAAGGACAAGTGTATGCTGCCACTATACAAGTGTTGATATAACCTCTACTACTGCCAGGTAGTGACCACATAGTGGTCAGACACCAGCTCTGGTCTCCATCACATGACAGTGAGCACAGCACTGATCCAACACAGAAGCAAAATAGACACTGACATCCATAGACTCACAGGAGACGTCTTCTCAGATGAGTCGTTCTCTTCTCTGATAAGTCGTTCTCTTCTCTGATGAGTTGTTCTCTTCTCTGATGAGTTGTTTTCTTTCCACTTTCCTCATCATCTGACTCAGACCACCATGACAACTTCTTTCAGCCATGACTCATTCCTGCAGAATTTACCACACAAACATATTAGACATCACTTTTCCAACACTGCCCTACCAATTCCTACCTCTGTACAAACGCTCCATCGATAGCACTCCAAATGGTAATAATGACCCCTTTGTGCCTCTAACATTAAGAGTTATTCAAAATGGCTGTAGGGTTCCCATTCATGCACCCAGCTTTAGTCTTGCCTTGTGTCCCCATATAGTAGGTAGATGCAACCCCAAAATATGTATGCAGATAAGTGGAGCCCCTTTTATGTAGGTATACCTCAGTTAGGCAGGTAGGTATATAGACTCCCCATTAAGTAGGTAGGAAGTAATATTGTTCCCCCCATTAAGTAGGCAACTATATAGACCCCCCATTAGATAGGTATGTATAACCCCAGAAGGTAGGTATATAGGCCCAATATAGGCCCCCTCTAGGTAGATAGGTATATAGGCCCCCAGTAAGTAGGTATATATGCCCCCTGTAGGTAGTTTTAGGTATATAGGCCCCGTATTAAATAGGTATGTAGACCCCAGTAGGTAGGTATATAGGCTCAATATGTAGGTATAGAGACCCCCTCTAGGTAGATACTTTTATAGGCCCCCTGTAAGTAGGTATATATGCCCCCATAGTTAGGTAGGGTTATTTCGCCATGTAGGTAGATAGGTATATATACCCCCAGAGGTAAATAGGTGGGTATATGGCACCACTGTAAGTAGATAGGTAGGTATGCATACCCTTCTAGATAGTAGGCATATGTGCTCCCTGTAGGTAAACAAGTAGGTATACCCCCATAGATATAAAGGTATATATGCCCTCTGTTGGTAGTCATACAACCCCCTGTAGGTAGGTATACGGCCCTTTTAATGCAGGTATATATGCCCCCTGTAGGTAGATAAGTAGGTATGCAGCCCCCTGAAGATAGGTTGGCATATATTCTGCCTGTAGGTAGATAGGGAGATATGCAGCGCCCTATAAATATGGTAGTATATATGCTGCCTGTAGGTAGATATACAGCCCTATATAGATAGGTGGGTATACAGCCCTCTGTAGGTAGATAGGTATATTGACCACTGACTGATAAAAAAAAAAAAAAAAAAAAATTATACTCACCTCTCCATGTTCCCCGCCAAGCAACTAGCTCCAAAAGCTTGTTTCTGGCATGAGCGTCGTGACATCATCACAGCGTCTATGCCAAAACGCTGCTCCCGGCATCTCCTAGGCCAGAAGCCTGGGACCTAAGACCTGTTCTGCTATAGGTTTCAACTGCATGTGCATCCTGTGGATGCACACAGACGTGCCACCCGCACCCCCCGCTGGGGACAAGCTTTTCTATATTACTTTGGTGTGCGATCACTATTACTAGAGTGACCCTAATAAGAGACACGTGGAACATCACAGAGAGCCCTATACTCCAAGATAAAGATGATGAGAGCAGTCTTCCCTGCCCTTCCTTCAGAGGACCTAAAAGGGTTATAAGTGTTTTCAGCAGGAGGTGAGAGGGGTCAGTGTTATCAGCAGGAGGAGAGAGGTCAGTGTTATCAGCAGGAGCTGAGAAGAGTTTAGTGTTATCACAGAGTGAGAGAGGTCAGTGTTATCAAGCGGGAGTGAGAGAGTCAGTGTTATCAGCAGGAGGTGAGAGGTCAGTTGGTTATCAAGCAGGAGGTGAGAGAGGTCAGTGAGTTATCAGCAGGAGTGAGAGGTCGTGTTATCATCAGGAAGGTGAGAGAGGACAGTGAATCAGCAGGAAAAGGGGTTTTTGAGAGAGGTCAGTGTTATCAGCAGGAGTGTGAAGAAGGTCAGTGTTATCAGCAGGAGGCGAGAAGAGGTCAGTGTTTATCAGCAGGAGGGAGAGGTCAGTGTTATCAGCAGGAGTTAGAGAGTCAGTGTTATACAGCAGGAGGTGAGAGAGATCGTGTTATTCAGCAGGAGGTGAGAGAGGTCAGTGTTATCAGCAGAGGTGAGAAAGGTCAGGGTTATCAGCAGAGGTGAGAGAGGTGATGTTATCAGCAGGAGGTGAGAGAGGTGAGTGTTATCAGCAGGAGTGAGAGAGGACAGTGTTTATCACGGGCAGGAGGTGAAAAGGTCAGATGTTATCAGCCATGAGGTGAGAGAGGTGAGTGTTAGTCAGCAGGGAGGTGAGAGAGGTGTAGTGTATCAGCAGGAGGTGAAAGGTCGTGTTATCAGCGAGAAGGTGAGAGAGAGGAGTCAGTGTTATCAGGCAGATGGTGAGAGAGGTCAGTGTTATCAAGCCGGGAGGTGAGAGGTGAGATGTATATCAGCAGAGTGAGAGAGGTCTGAGTTATCAGCAGGAGGTGAGTAGGTCAGTGTTATCAGCAGGAGGTGTGAGAGATCGGTGTTATAGCAGAGTGATAGGAGTCAGTGTTATACAGCAGAGGTGAGAGAGTCATGTTATCACAGGAGGAGGAGAGGTCAAGTGTTATCAGCAGGCTGTGAGAGAGGTCAGTTTTATCAGCAGGAGGTGAGAGAGGTCAGTGTTATCCAGCAGTAGGATGAGAGGTTAGTGTTATCATCAGAAGGTGAGAGAGTCAGTTTTAATCAGCTAGGAAGGGTGAGTAGAGAGGTCAGTGTTATCAGCAGGAGGTGAAGAGTCAGTGTTTATCAGCAGGAGGAAGGAAGTTCAGTGTTATCAGCAGAGAGGTGAGAGAGGTCAGTGTTATCAGCAGGAGGGGAGAGAGGTCAGTAGATATCCAGTAAACAGGAAGGTGGGAGATGTCAGTGTTATTAGCAGGAGGGTGAAACATGTCAGTGTTTATCAGCAGAGGAGAGGAGGAGGTCAGTGTTATCAGCAGGAGGTTAGAGATCAGTGTTATCAGCAGGAGGTGAGAAGTCAGTGTTATCAGCAGGAGGTGAGATGTCAGTGTTATCGAGCAGGGGGAGGTGAGATGTCCAGTGTAATCAGCAGGAGTGAGAGAGTGTGTTATCAGCAGGAGGTGAGAGAGGTCAGTGTTATCATTCAGGAGGTGAGAGTTCGTGTTATCATAGCCAGGAGAGAGAGGTCAGTGTTATCAGCAGGAGGTGATAGAGGTCAGTTTTATCATAGGAGGTGAGAGAGATCAGTGTTATCAGCAGGAGGTGAGAGAGGTCAGTGTTATCACGGGAGATGAGAGAGATCAGTGTTATCAGGAGGAGGTGGAAGAGTGAGTGTTATCAGCAGGAGGTGAGAGAGGTCAGTGTTATCAGCAGGAGGTGAGAGAGGTCAGTGTTATCAGCAGAGGGGGAGAGAGGTCAGTGTTATCAGCAGGAGGAGAGAGAGGTGTAAGTGTTATCACCGGGAGGTGAGAGAGATCATTGTTATCACCAGGAGGTGAAAGAGGTCAGTGTTATCAGCTGGAGGTGAAACATGTCAGTGTTATCAGCAGGAGGGGAGAGAGGTCAGTGTTATCAGGCAGAGGCGGGAGAGGTCAGTGTTATAGCAGGAGTAAACATGTCCAGTGTTATCAATCTTGGAGGTGAGAGAGGTCAGTGTTTTATCCAGCAGGAGCTGAGGAAGAAGTCTAGTGTTATCAGCAGAGCTGAGAGAGGTCAAGGTTATCAGCATGAGGTGGTAAGAGGTCCAAGTGTTATCCAGTCATGAGTGAAACATGGCAGAGTTATCAGCTGAGGTGATAGAGGTCAGTGTTTTACAACAGTAGGAGAGAGAGGTCAGTTGTTATCAGCAGGAGGTTGAGAGAGGTCAGTGTTATCAGCAGGATGGGAGAGAGTACAGTGTTTATCAGCAGGAGGAGAGAGAGGGTACAGTGTTATTCACCAGGATGAGAGGTCAGTGTTATCAGCGGGAGGGGAGAGAGGTCAGTGTTATCAGCAGGAGGGGAGAGAGGTGTAAGTGTTATCAGCAGGAGCTGAGCGAGATCAGTGTTATCTGCAGGAGGGGAGAGAGGTTAGTGTTATCGGCGAGAGGTGAGAGAGGTCAGTGTTATCGCCGGGAGGAGAGAGAGGTCAGTGTTATCAGCAGGAGCTGAGAGAGGTCAGTGTTATCAGCAGGAGGTGAGAGAGGTCATGTTTATCAGCAAGGAGAATAGGTCCAGTTTTATCAGCCGGAGGAAGAGGTCGGTGTATATCAGCAGGAGGGGAGAGAGTTCGTGTTATCAGCAGAGGTGAGTGAGTCAGTGTTATCAGCGGGAGGTGAGAGAGTCAGTGTATATCAGCAGAGGTGAGAGATGTCCAGTGTTAATCAGCAGGAGGTGAGAGAGGTCAGTGTTAATGCAGCAGGTGAGGTGAATAGAGGTTTAAGTGTTATCACCGGGAGTGAGAGAGAGTCATTGTTATCACCAGGAGGTGAGAGAGTCAGTGTTTCATCAGCAGGAGGTGAGAGAGGTCCAGTGTTATCACAGAGGTGAGGAGAGGTCAGTGTTATCAGCAGGAGCTGAGAGAGACAGTGTTTATCAGCCGTAGGTGAGAGAGGTCAGTGTTAGCAGCAGGAGGTGAGAGACGTCAGTGTTATCAGCAGGAGGTGAGAGAGGTGTAAGTGTTATCACCGGGAGGTGACAGAGATCATTGTTATCACCAGGAGGTGAGAGAGGTCAGTGTTATCTAAACCAGGGGGGGGGGGAGGGATGGGGGGGGGGCGGGGGTCGGGAGGGGGGGGGGGGGTGTGAGGGGGGGGGTGTGGGGGGGGGGGGGGGGGGGGGGGGGGGGGGGAGTGAAGAGAGGTCAGTGTTATCACGGAGGTAGAGACGTCCGGTGTTATCAGCAGGAGCTGAGAGAGGTCAGTGTTATCAGCGGAAGGTGAGAGAGGTCAGTGTTATCGCGTAGAGTGAGAGAGGTCAGTGTTTATCAGCAGGAGGTGAGGGGAGGGGGGGGAGAGAGGGTCACCAGTGTTAACAGCGGGAGGTGGAGAGAGGTCAGTGTTTATCAGCAATAGCTGAGAGAGTCAGTGTTTATCAGCAGGAGTGAGAATAGTCAGTGTTATCAGCAGATGTAGAGAGGTCAGTGTTATCAGCAGAATGTGAGAGGTGTAAGTGTTATCAGCGGGAGGGGAGAGAGGTCAGTGTTATCAGTAGGAGGTGAGAGAGGTCAGTGTTATCAGCAGGAGGTGAGAGAGGTCAGTGTTATCAGCAGGAGGTGAGAGAGGTCAGTGTTATCAGCGGGAGGTGAGAGAGGTCAATGTTATCAGCAGGAGGTGAGAGAGGTCAGTGTTATCAGCAGGAGCTGAGAGAGGTCAGTGTTATCAGCAGGAGGTGTTATCAGCAGGAGGTCATTACCTACTAACTGTAATCAGACTACCCTGCATATCCGCTCTCCCCTAAAAGCAGCAGTAAAATGAGATTAGTCCGCTCTGCTGATCTATACTTTATGTATTGCTTTTGTCATTGTTTGGTGATCTAGTCAAATCTTTATCTATGTCCAGAGAACAATAGAGTGATCATTATGCCATTAACTACTTTTTGCTATTAGACTATATACAGATAATAAGTAGCTGCAATAAAATGCGATTAGCCTGCCCAGCTATTCAGAAAATTACCAGCCATTGAGTGAATTATCACCAGTATTATCTGCCTGAAAAAAGGACGTTTAAGCAATTCTCTCACTGCTGCGCTGTCAGAGCTCACAAAAGGGAATGCGGAGGGAGTCATGTACATAGGGGAATTTATAAAAAAATTTATATATATATATATATATATTGTATATATATATATATATATATATATATATATATATATGTATATATATATATTAATATATATATATATATATATATATATACACACACAAAAAAAGCAACCACTATTTAAAAAAAATTCCATATGATAATCGTACATTGCTTGTCAATATGTGAAAATGTTGATGTTCATGTCCCTTTAACACATTACAGTCAGACCATTAGTATGAAATCTTTTGTCATATACGGTAGAAGTTCCATCACTGGTATCAAGAAAAATCCATTACCAGCCTCTACTTTCCAGATATTCTTACCTTCCTGTAAGAATGATTTCACAAGGGCTTGAAAGCTGGAACCTTAAAGGTTTGCAGCCATTAACTCCATCTCTAATAGGATTTTTCAGAGCATTAGGTAATTTACGCCCGAAATCAGGTCTCCTTTTCCTCAATGGAACCTATTACTTCACAGGTTTTTAGCTTTAACTCTTACATGAAGCTCTAATGAAATTACTGTCTGAATAGTCCCTCTTTTCGTAGTCATACATATATATATATGGCCTGAAGAGTTAATGAGCTGCACTCGCTGTGCTGCTGGTGCAGTTACATTACATATTCTGTACTGATCCTGAGTTACATCCTGTATTATCCTCCAGAGCTGCACTCACTATTCTGCTGGTGCAGTCACTGTGTACATACATTACTTATCCTGTACTGACCCTGAGTTACATCCTGTATTATCCTCCAGAGCTGCGCTCACTATTCTGCTGGTGCAGTCACTGTACATACATTACTTATCCTGTACTGATCCTGAGTTACATCCTGTATTATCCTCCAGAGCTGCGCTCACTATTCTGCTGTTGCAGTCACTGTGTACATACATTACTTATCCTGTACTGATCCTGAGTTACATCCTGTATTATCCTCCAGAGCTCACTGTACATACATTACTTATCCTGTACTGATCCTGAGTTACATCCTGTATTATCCTCCAGAGCTGCACTCACTATTCTGCTGGTGCAGTCACTGTACATACATTACCTATCCTGTACTGATCCTGAGTTACATCCTGTATTATCCTCCAGAGCTGCACTCACTATTCTGCTGGTGCAGTCACTGTACATACATTACATATCCTGTACTGATCCTCAGTTACATCCCGTATTATCCTCCAGAGCTGCACTCACTATTCTGCTGGTGCAGTCACTGTGTACATACATTACTTATCCTGTACTGATCCTGAGTTACATCCCGTATTATCCCCCAGAGCTGCACTCACTATTCTGCTGGTGCAGTCACTGTGTACTTTCTTTACTTTTCCTGTACTGATCCGGAGTTACATGCTGTATTATCCCCCAGAGCTGAGCTCACTATTCTGCTGGTGCAGTCACTGTTTACATATATTACTTCTCCTGTACTGATCATGAGTTACATCCTGTATTATCCTCCAGAGCTGCGCTCACTATTCTGCTGGTGCAGTCGCTGTGTACATACATTACTTATCCTGTACTGATCCTGAGTTACATCCTGTATTATACTCCAGAGCTGCACTCACTATTCTGCTGGTGCAGTCACTGTACATACATTACTTATCCTGTACTGATCCTGTGTTACATTATGTATTATTCTCCAAAGCTGCACTCACTATTCTGCTGGTGCAGTCACGGTGTACATACATTACTTATCCTGTACTGATCCTGAGTTAGATCCTGTATTATACTCCAGAGTTGCACTCACTATTCTGCTGGTGCAGTCACTGTGTACATACATTACTTATCCTGTACTGACCCGGGTTACATCCTGTATTATCCTCCAGAGCTGCACTCACTATTCTGCTGGTGCAGTCACTGTGTACATACATTACTTATCCTGTACTGATCCGGAGTTTCATCCTATATTATACTCCAGAGCTGCACTCATGGTTCTGCTGGTGAAGGCACTGTGTATCAATTCTACTCCCACAAAGTTATGGACATTTAGATTTTGGTTGAATTTTCATGATGAACACATTATTTCTTGAATTTTTAAAAAAAATGAATTATATGACCCGTCTCTCCCCTTTAGATGCACTCGTCTAACTGTTCAGTGTTTCAGGACTTTGTGCACAACTTGCTGATCTCTAAAAAAGGAGCTTAATGGCAACATTCCCAACAGGTGTTTGATTCCTGAATCGTCCAATAAATTTAGGGCATCAATTTAAATTGGGATTTAAACAGTCCTCCTCATCCTGCTGTTCACATTGTGAAATCACGAGACCAAGACAACACCTTACAATTGATCAGCAGGGGCGAGACGGGGCATTTACCGCCTCTCCGGGGGCGAGACGGGGCATTTACCGTCTCTCCGGGGGCGAGACGGGGCATTTACCGCCTCTCCGGGGGAGAGACGGGGCATTTAGTTTATGTAGAAAAAATTTTTCCAGAAATTTGATGTTCCTCCTGAAATTTCAAGCAAAAGCCAAATACTCGTAACTTTTGTGTATTCATTCCTTACTTATATTCCATTTACCAGCCAGAGCAATCAGACTACAGTGCAGGACATCGCTCTCACCTCTTCCCGCAGGTGATCGTCAGTTTCTATAGTTATTTATCCGCTGCACTATAGATAGTATGGGGCTGTAAATAGCCTGTATGCAGCTGAGGCGGTCATGGGGCGGTAGTGGTGACTGCTCTATGTCTGCATTGTTCCAAATTTATATATAGAAAGCTGTTGCCATAGAATAAATACATTGGAAAATATATTTTCCAATTTTAAACATAAGCACATACACTACCGTGAAAAAGTTTTAAAATACCTCAGTTTTTGTAGTGCAGGTGAGCGGTGCGTGTGGCTGGACCTGGAACTCCTATATAACAGAATAGAGAGCCGAGCGCAAGAGAGACCGGATCTTCATTCTGAGCCAACACTTTTGGAAGCCTGTTGCCAAGGTGAAGGTCCTAACTCTGGAACAGGCCTTCGAAAGGGTCAGCTCAGAACGAAGATCCGGTCACACTTGAGCGTTGTGTTCTATGGGAGTTCCCAGTACAGGGGAGCGCTGTGTTCTCTCCATTCTATTCTATGGGAGTTCCCAGGACAGGGGAGCGCTGTGTTCTCTCCATTCTGTTCTATGGGAGTTTCCAGTACGGGGGAGCACTGTGTTCTCCATTCTGCTCTATGGGAGTTCCCAGGACAGGGGAGCGCTGTGTTTTCCATTCTGTTCGAGTTCCCAGGACAGGGGAGCGCTGTGTTCTCTCCATTCTATTCTATGGGAGTTCCCAGGACAGGGGAGCGCTGTGTTCTCTCCATTCTGTTCTATGGGAGGTCCCAGTACAGGGGAGCGCTGTGTTCTCTCCATTCTGTTCTAGAGAGCCAGCGCAGAGGACAGCGACTTTCTGACCAACACTTTTGGAGCTGTTCCATGGTGAAGGTCCCAGACCGGAACGGCCTCGAAGTGTTCACTCAAACGAAGATCCGGTCACACTTGAGCGTTGTGTTCTATGGGAGTTCCCAGTACAGGGGAGCGCTGTGTTCTCTCCATTCTATTCTATGGGAGTTCCCAGGACAGGGGAGCGCTGTGTTCTCTCCATTCTGTTCCATGGGAGTTCCCAGTACGGGGGGAGCGCTGTGTTCTCCATTCTGTTCCGTGGGAGTTCCCAGTACAGGGAAGCGCTGTGTTCTCCATTCTGTTCTATGGGAGTTCCCAGTACAGGGGAGCGCTGTGTTCTCTCCATTCTGTTCTATGGGAGTTCTCAGTACAGGGGAGTATCATGTTCTATCCATTCTGTTCTATGGGAGTTCCTTCAACAGGGGAGCGCTGTGTTCTCCATTCTATTCTATGGGAGTTCCCAGTACAAGGGAGTGCTCTTTTCTCCATTCTGTTCTATGGGAGTTACTTGTACAGGAGAGCAGAAGGTTCGGGCGTACTCTGAACTCCCATATAACAGAATGAAGAGTTGTGTACAAGTTGGAACAGATCTCCATTCTGAACCGACACTTTCAATGGTCTATTCCTGAGAAAGCTGCAGGGCTGAGAACTGGGCCCTGCAACCATCAGGCTATTAATGTGCCTTTGATTGCACATTTTACAAAGACGTTCTAAAAGATCCATGCAGACCCCAACCCTATCCTGATCACCCGGACGTTCTGCAAGCATTTAAGCAATTACACAGGTAAAAGAACGAGACAGCGGCTAAATTCCGTATTTATTAAAACCTGCAACACATGAAGAAATCATAGTCTCTGTTTTTTTGCACATTTCTGCAAAACATTTTGCAAACTAATGCATTAACATCTCCGTAATGAAAATATAAAAGTTTTATTCAATTTCTTTTTTTTTTTTGTCAAGTTGGGACACAGCAAGAAGCTTCGAAAGAAGTGCAGAAAGACTGGCAGGCAGCAGAGGAGGAGGATGCTCAGGATCTGCGGTGGGTCCGGCGACTGCATTATAGCTTAGTAGTTTGTAAACATGACACTAGAAGATCCGGGATGAAGATCTAGAGCGGCCGCTTCTTGATCAACAAGAAGGCCGAGTCCATCGTTACAATCCTTGTGCTGATGCAAAAAGCAAAACCCCACCGGCCTGAGAACTGGCGGATCCGACGTCCGGGCCAAGAAAGTCTTCGACTGAAAAGAACCCGACTGTGATCGTATGAGGACAGAATCCCCGCGCCCCCGCCGTACCAGACCCAGCGCTCACCAGCACGTCTCCATCACAGCAGGGTCACTGAGGAGGAAGTGGGATCCCCCTGGGGTCGGTGACTTGACCTTCTTGTAGATTTTTAACCAGCTGAGCCAGCCAGCGTTTGGTCGTGGTGTCGTCCTTCAGTACCTGGGCGAACGTTGTGTCCTTCAGCTGGTCGGGAAGACATTGTCTCAGCGCCTCACGTGCCCTGGAAAACACAACGTCGACATTAATGCTTCTCTTATGATTCGAGCAAGGCTGCTTTGGCCGTACCCAAATTTTGAAGGTAAGGCCATGTTCACGCGGCTTATTTTGGGACGTATCTTGTCCCGTATTTTGCGCCGAACTGCGCGAATTACGGGCTGAAATATGTCCCAGACATTACAGTAATCCACAGTTCTCAGAGAACTATGGATTGCGGCTCCTCTCCCCGCTCGCACAATACAGCGAGCGGGGAGAAAGTGACATGCTACTTATTCACGGCATATCAGAGCCATGGATAATGCATGTCTATGGGGTCGGTGAGCTGCTGGCCCCCCTGCTCCCATACACACGGCATAATTGTGGGCCAAAATATGTCCCGCAATAACGCCGTGTGAACACAGCCTAACTGCGAAATGGGGAGGAAAAAAAAAACCAAAAAACCCCCCAAAAAACACAAAACAAAGACAGCAACCAGTCACCAGAATTTTTTCTGCAAAACTAATAGACATGCAAGTTTATTTAGCCCCCTTATTTACTGTCGTGTATATTTCAGTAGGGAAGACAAATGGTTCCCTTTATAAGCTGCTCCCATAGACACTACCATTAGAAAGCAGTAGCTTGGTTAAACACAATATTCCTAGAAAATATTAGATTATGTACATAGGTGTTTATATATGCGTCTCTCTCAAAATATATAGATATATAGTGGTGCTTCCCTCACATTCGGCCGCCATCTTGGGTTGTCCTGGGGTCACGCTAGCTCATTTTTGGGATCACCGACCTTGGTTTCTTGACTGCAGCGTAAACAAAAGGATGCTCTGTCGGGTGATCGGGACCCCGTTGACCCGACAGAGGCCAGAGAATTGCTGCACAGAGTAGCCCCAGGGTCTAAGAAGCCAGTGATCAGGGCAGACTGTGTGCTGCCCTGACTAATGCCTGTGTCTGACTGACACAGATTGTAATGTATTAGCATATATGAATACATACACGATTACTAAGTGTAAAAAAAAAAAAAAAAAAAGTAAAACAGTTTTCCCTACCTGGGATTTAAAATAAAAAAAAATAAACAAAGTGTAGAAAAAAAAAAAAATGAAAATATTTAATTTAAAAAAAAACTGCATACATTACACACAAAAAAACGTACACACATTAGGTATCCACAGGACCATAATAACCTGCACAATCAAAGTTATTAAGTGTGAAATGTGGTTGTAAAAAATAAAAAATAGAAAACAATAGTCTGCAATAATTTATAATTGACTATAAAATATTCCCTCAAAAAGTACAACCTGTCCCACATAAAACAAGGCCTCATACAACTGCATCATTGAAAAAATAAAAAAAAAAGTTACTTTTACTCTTTATTCTGAGAAAGGATTGCAGCAATCCACACAATAACAAATCGAATCCTAGGCCGCCTGGCCACTATCTTCACATAAGTAGAGACCCTCTCTAGCGGTGGTCTGAACCTACCATTCAGCCACCAGTCTCCACTCCAGGCTTCCTGAGGTCAGCCACCTGTGTGCCTCAAGCCTCTGGGGTAAGAGCTTCTCCGCAGCTCTGTCGCTCCACTGCCAGGAAGCAAACTACACCCCCTCCCCTGCACCAGTCCCTTCTTACCAGTGAGAAGAGCTGGCCATCTTCTTTCTTCAGTACACATTGCTAGGGATAGGGAGCCGAAGCTCCGCCCACTCTCCCCAGCACACACTTCTCTGGCAGCTTCCTGTCATGTGACAAGAAGCTGACAGAGGAGCGCAGGGAGGTGAGAGGAGTGTATAACCTCCCCTGTGCACTACAATCTGCTGCCCCTGCTCCCTCCCTGACCCCCGCTGGCACTGGGGGAGACAGCAGGGGGAGCGAAAGTAAACTGCTGCCTGCCTGCTCTATGATGGTGGCAGCAGTGACTGGCCGGCAGCTGCTGTGTATGGAGCCGGCTCCATTCCTGCGCCCCCTAGTGGCAGGCAGAGGTATGGCGCCCTAGGCGACAGCTTACCTTAGCCTAGCCATCGTCACGGCCCTGCGACCACCTAAGGTCGCTCTACCACCATACATAAATATACAATATAGGTGTGACCTGCAAGTATCAGACTTTGATGGCACATCCTATCTACTGTATTTGCCACCAAAATCTTTAACTTTAAGAGTACCTATCATCTCCACACAAACACACAAAAATGGATCGTAGATGAAATTATAAGACTTTTCTCAAATACATGCCCCCCCTCAATAGTACAGGGTGGCAGGTTTTACTTTTACTTTGTAAAAGTTGGGAGATACCAACTGTGCAGAGGGAGCTGAGGACATAGCTGTACAGGGTAATCCGAGTCTCTCACTAGATACAGTGCAGCAGGCACAGCACTCTGAGGACATAGTGTGACAGAGATTACCTGTTGCCTGTGTTCTGTGGATGAGGAGGCTAAAGCATCTATATCACACTGCTGCTGGTGTGCACATGATGTAGACTTACAGGCTCCCCCCTGCACAGTGGGCTCTACTGGCTCAGAAGCAGGAGATTTGATATAACTGTCAACATAGTGATCCATCAAGCGGTCAGGTGCCGACTTGGTCCAACTTCAGAGAGGTCTTAAAGTGACAGTGCATTTTTTGTAAAAACAGAATTACAGGTGAAATGCTTTGATTTCCCTAATGAAGCATATTTGAGAAAGTGTTTGTATTTTAGTCTCCTGTTACTTTGTGAGATTTCTCTGAAGGTGATAGGTCCTCAATAAAGACAATAAAAAAAAAATCTAACTTCCTAGAGTCACAGCCATTGTAAGAGCATGTCATGTACTGAAAACATTGCAGATTTTCTTTGAGGATCTGTACACGGAAGATGCATGGCACAGTATGGGCCCTGGACAAATCTCAACCACATAATGTGAATTTTTCTGCAAGGATACTGGTCTGTGAAGGAGATATTAAAATTTGTCAATTCCTGTTCCAGATTTTAATAGTGGATTCCAATGTAAAGGAGAGAAAATTGTGATAAAATCTGCAAAACCCATACAAACACCTCCTGTAACAGATGCAGATTTTGGTGCATATATCTGTGTGGGAATCCGCATCCAGCTCTGTGATTTTTCTGTTCTGTGTTGATATACCCTTACATTTAGAAGTACCAGACTGCATACAAGACTTGTAACCTGGAATCCTATAGGAGTACCATAGGTATAAAGCAGCGCTCTGGAATGAGTTGCCCCCCAGCTCTGACGCTCCCACCTCAGTAGGTCCTCACCACCTATAGTTGTGTTACAGCTGCAGTCACAGGTTGCAATCTGTTCATATACAAACAAAATCCATACCTGGGGTTGTCGGAGAGGCGGAGGTAACAGCGCACGACGTGTTTCAGCAGCCGGGCAGATGGCTCCTTGGACAACTGCAGCACCATTTTGCCGTGTGCTAAGCAAGAACAGAAAGTGCCTTTGCTGCAAAATGTTCTTTAAATGAATTAAAGCATCAAGTCCCCTGAAGGAAGTTTGAGGGGTGGGAAGGATGAATATTTGGTATCAGATCTTCCTTGGTTATTCGTTACCAGTGCTGTCATATTAGGTATTAGCACCGGCGATAATCACACCATGAAGCTCTGTCTGGATCCATATACATTATGGAGCGGTTTTCATCCAGCTCAGCAGCGCTCACACATCTCCAGTCCGTGCATCATGTGATTCCAGTCACATCCCTGCTCCTACGTGTAGATAGGAAATTAGTTTCCTCTGTGTGACTAAACTACAGGACTAAGCCAGCGTCTGTCAAATGTCTCCAGGCCCCTCTCCTACTCACACCGCCGTCCTCCTTGTTCCTCTGCATGTTGTTCATGCGTAAACTGCTGATAAAGACTATTGGTGCCCTATCTAATGGAGCAGGAGTGCTGAGACACAGTAGGAGAGACCCTACAATGATTAAAGGGCTGTTCACACCATGCACTTTGATGGCATCAAAGTGTGATAGGAAAGGGTCCTACCTATGGCACCCACACCTGTGTTAGGGGGCGGGCCCTTGAAAAGCCTCTGTTCAGAAGGGAGAACAGGTCTCACTTGCACACCACTCTCCATTCTGTTCTATGGGAGTTCTGAGTACAATTGAACATTCTGCTCCCCTGTACTGAGAACTCCCATAGAACAGAATGGAGAACACAGCGCTCCCCTGTACTGGGAACTCCCATAGAGCGGAATGGAGAACACAGCGCTCCCCTGTACTGGGAACTCCCATATAACAGAACGGAGAGAACACAGCGCTTCCCCTGTACTGGGAACTCCCTAGAACAAGAAGGAAAAACACAGCGCCCCCCCTGTACTGGGAACTGCCATAGAGGAGAATGGAGAACACAGCGCTCCCCTGTACTGGGAACTGCCATAGAACAGAATGGAGAACACAGCGCTCCCCTGTACTGGGAACTGCCATAGAGGAGAATGGAGAACACAGCGCTCCCCTGTCCTGGGAACTCCCAAAAGAACAAAAATGGAGAACACAGCGCCCCCTGTACTGGGAACTCCAATAGAACAGAATGGATGAACACAGCGCTCCCCTGTACTGGGAACTCCCATAGAACAGAATGGAGAACACAGCGCTCCCCTGTACTGGGAACTCCCATAGAACAGAATGGAGAACACAGCGCTCCCCTGTACTGGGAACTCCACACAAGATACATACTCTGCAGTAAGCTCATTAATGCTGCCTGAGCCATGCGCAACATAAATTAGCTGCAGGTTCCCTTGTTTCAATAAGGCATTTTTTCTTCTGAAACATGACGATATTTCAGAGTAAAACAACCGAGTACTGGGAGAAATACTGCATCTGGAAGAGAGGAGTCTGATGTGCAGCTCGTCCCCGCTCACCTGAACTGACAGCACCTGACATTGATGGTATGTGCTAGTGATATGCATCAATGTCGATGATGGCAAAACCCTTTTAACGGGGAGTTCCACGACTTGCCATACCTTAAACAGAAAAAACTCACAGATTCATGATGTGTCTGATAATGATCCTCAGGTGGCGATACTTCATGCTTCCCTTTTTATGGGGAGCATGGTTGCATGGCAGTATCGTCCACACTGAGGCATCAGACACATCATGAATCTGTATCTTATTGGATTAGCTTGACGCATCACCACCATTAAGGACATCATTGCTAAGTAAATTTTTTTTCCATTAGTCTAAGTATGCTGTGATTTTAGTCTTGGGCTAAAAAGTTCTTTGTTACCCCCTGATGAACCCCATATGATCGTTTTGGGGGAAACGCGTTCGGGTCCCTTTAACAAATCACACGGGTTTTGAATCAATGACCACAAAAGAATGTTTTTTTTTTTTTGTTTTTTTTTTGTGCTTTTGACTAAAAGAATGATTTTTGTGGATAGAATTGTTTTCTCCTAGAGGGTCTATAGCCCCATATGGGAGTCTTGCTGATAAACCTTTTAGGAATTGCTTCAATGGGGGTGTCTGACCTAGCGTGCGCTCTCAATAGGTGGGGCCGCTCCTGTTGGGGCGACTACTCCGCCGAAGGGGGCGATTTTCACCCTTGGGGTCAGTACTACTTTATTGGATATCTAGATTTAGAGGAACTAGCATCTCTCCCTCTCTAGGAGAACAAATTTTGGTGTTTTTGCTGTGGGTCCTCCATTTTGGAAGGGCACTCTTTTAATGTATATCAAGTAAAAGTTATTTTTTAATTGGGTTTTTTTCATACCTTAAACAGAGAATTGCCCCATCCTTACCTCTCCCGTCACCACCGTTCCAGCACCCCCAGAGCTCTAGAGTCCCCCTAACACGGTCCCTCGCCGATGACATCACGTTCACGGATCATATAATGCTGCAGCCAATCACTGACTCCATGGTCACATGATGCACATGTGGATTGGCTGCAGCATCATGTGATCTATGAAGGTGATGTCAGTGAGGGACCTGGGTGGGGAACACTGAAGCTCTGGACGGAGATGATGGGAATTGCAAGGATGGGGTCATTTTCTATTTTAGCGCAGTGGCTCCTGGTAGGGATGTTCTTGGGAAAATCCCCAATTCTAGAAAACAAACACTTCCAGGTACTTTTTGAACGTCTTTCCCTTTTGTTTCAGATGAAAAATGCTTCAAGCCAAAATCTTACCAAAATCATGGCGACGTGAGAGAAGCGCTCGTACGTCTGACAGATGTAGGCCAGGCCGGTGTCATCCAGCAGGATCTTCTGCAGAATGAAGGTGGCGACCTGAGAGAAGAACAAACTTAGTAAGAGGCGAAACAGAACTTTTCCGAGCTCTCAGCAGGAGCCGCGCACGTGTGCGAGCAATTAGACGGCAGACAGGAGGTGAGCGGCGGGACAGAGGCAGCCATAAAAATCTGAATTTCCTATTGCTAATCACTGTACACAAGGAGGGAGGGGAGAGGCCGCTGTACCGTCTTGGAGAGCTCGCTTCCAGACACCATAATCCGCAGACAGAGGGGGATAATTTCTGTCGTCAGGAGGAAGTTGATGACTTCTTGCTCATCCGTCTTCACCTGAGCTCCTTATGGGCAGGAAACACAAACAGCGAGAGCGTTAGAGTACTGCGCTTGATGCGGTGACCTCAGAAGGCGACGTTCCTATGGTGACTTCTGGCTCTAACTTTTTATCAAACTTTCTAGCAGTCAAATCATCCCCCCCCTTTAACCCTTTCTTATCACAGCTGGTTTCAGACTTTTGGTTTTCGTTTTTTTTTTTCCCTCCCCGCCTTCCGAGAGCCAGAACCGTTTTATTTTCCCCATCTCTGAGGGCTTGGTTTTTTTTTGCGGGACAAGAATATCCCTTTAAGTGGTGCCATTGACCATAGCATATAATTTACCAGGAAGCCCCCCAATTAAATTCTGTGTGCGGTGCAATGTGAAAAATAAACGCAATTGTGTCATTTTTGCGGGTTTATTTTATTTTTATTTTTTTATAGAGTCCATTCTTTGGAACAAATGATGCGTTATCTGTATTTTGCAGATCAGTAGAAATTTTTCTTTCTACTCTGGTGTTCAGTGTACGGGAAAAGTTATATTTTATTAGATCAGACTTTTATAAACGCCGCAATAAGTATGTGTAACTTTTTTTTTTTTTTTTTTGTGAAAACCGCAAAAGGGAGCAATTTGAACTTTTAATACTTTTTTTTAAACGGCAACGTTAATTTAGATGCCGCTATAGAACAGAATGGAGAAAACACAGCACTCCCCTGTACTGGGAATTCCCATAGAACTGAATGAAGAACAACAGCTCCCCTATACTAGGAACTCCCATAGATAGGAATGGAGAACACAGCGCTCCCCTGTACTGGGAACTCCCATAGAATAGAATGGAGAGCACAGCGCTCCCCTGTACTGGGAGCTCCCATAGAACAGAATGGAGAACACAGCGCTCCCCTGTACTGGGAACTCCCAGAGAGGAGAATAGAGAACACAGCGCTCCCCTGTACTGGGAACTCCCATAGAGGAGAATCGGGAGAACACAGCGCTCCCCTGTACTGGGAACTCCCATAGAACAGAGTGGAGAGAGTGGGGAACACAGCGCTCCCCTGTACTGGGAACTCCCATAGAACAGAATGGAGAACACAGCGCTCCCCTGTACTGGGAACTCCCATAGAAGAGAATGGAGAACACAGCGCTCCCCTGTGCTGGGAACTCCCATAGAACAGAATGGGGAACACTGCGCTCCCCTGTACTGGGAACTCCCATAGAACAGAATGGGAACACTGCGCCCCCCTGTACTGGGAACTCCCATAGAACAGAATGAAGAACACAGCTCCCCTATACTAGGAACTCCATAGATCAGAAGGAGATACACAGCGCTCCCCTGTACTGGGAACTCCTATAGAACAGAATAGAGAACACAGCGCTCCCCTGTACTGGGAACTCACATAGAACAGAATGGAGAACACAGCACTCTCCTGTACTGGGAACTCTCAGAGGAGAATGGAGAACAAACTGCTCCCCTGTACTGGGAACTCCCCATAGAGGAGAATGGAAGAAAAACACAGCACTCCCCTGTACTGGGAATTCCCATAAAACTGAATGAAGAACACAGCTCCCCTATACTAGCAACTCCCATAGATCAGAATGGAGAACACAGCGCTCCCCTGTACTGGTAACTACCTTAGAACAGAATAGAGAACACAGCGCTCCCCTGTACTGGGAGCGCCCATAGAACAGAGTGGAGAGAGTGGAGAACACAGCGCTCCCCTGTACTGGGAACTCCCATAGAACAGAATGGAGAACACAGCGCACCCATGAAATGGGAACACCCATAGAAAGAGTGGAGAACCTAGCGCTCCCCTGTACTGGGAACTCCCATAGATCAGAATGGGGAACACTGCGCTCCCCTGTACTGGGAACTCCCATAGAACAGAATGGGGAACACTGCGCCCCCCTGTACTGGGAACTCCCATAGAACAGACTGAAGAACACAGCTCCCCTATACTAGGAACTCCCATAGATCAGAATGGAGAACACAGCGCTCCCCTGTACTGGGAACTCCTATAGAACAGAATAGAGAACACAGCGCTCCCCTGTACTGGGAACTCCCATAGAACAGAATGGAGAACACAGCACTCTCCTGTACTGGGAACTCTCATAGAGGAGAATGGAGAACAAACTGCTCCCCTGTACTGGGAACTCCCATAGAGGAGAATGGAGAACACAGCGCTCCCCTGTACTGGGAACTCCCATAGAACAGAATGGAGCACACAGCGCGCCCCTGTCCTGGGAACTTCCATAGAACAGAATGGAGAACCCACGCTAACAGTAATAACGGTGTTAACATCCAACCTACATTAATGTGAACCACTTCTATTTTTCTGGGCATTTTAAGATGATAATTTAAAAGGGAATATTTGTAGCACTGACAGCGGACTGTGGGGATGGAGGGGAGGGGGGTTCCTTGTGCACCCTACAGCATAGGAGACTGACTATTCCACAATGTCCAGTGAAATCGACAAGCCCCCCATGACCTAGACAGAAACACCAGGTGCTTAAGAGACGCTTTTTATAGCGCCTCTCCACATTGGCTGATAGAGTGAGTTCCAGATCAGGGGACACTGGCCCATATATTACAGCTATATATCCCAATAATGGCACGTGACTTTTTTTTTTTTTTGAGGGGTGGGGTGGGTAATTATGTTATGTTCTGCAATTAAGGAGCCACAACACCTTGAGAAATATGTAATACTACATGAGATTTAGGGCCTTATGTACGAAAACTGTCTAGAAGTAACACTGTCTATGTTGCCCATAGAAACCAATCAGAGCCCATAGGGCCCTTAGTGTGCAGAGCAGCAGCTGATATATTACTAACACAATTACTGAAGTAACACTTCTTACCGATGACTCCCAGGCTGGTCAGACGCAGATACTCAAAAGGCCGGGTTTTGCTGACAGTGTGCAGGAAGGGATAGAGGAACAAGGGAATGTGCGCAGCCAGGAAAGCGGACCTGGGAGAGAAGAAATAATACATCAGTAAGAGAAACCCCGTCACCATGAAGCCGACGCTCGCTCACGTCAGGCCACGTTCACACTGACATCAGCCGCTTCCATATATGAAGCCACAATGTCCTGCTAATTCTCATACATATAGTGGATTGTAAAGGTACTCGACATACAGAGCTCATACATCTTCTTATTAGAAACATACAAATACATTACAGTACGAGTCACATGGAGGCCAAGAACATGTGCTATAAGCAAAACCTACAACTTCCTGACTGGGCCCCCCCTCCCCCCCTCCTTCCCCCCCACCCTGACTGGGCCCGTTCCCCCCCCCCACCCCACCTTCCCGACTGGGCCCGTCCCCCCTTCCCGACCGGGCCCGTCCCCCCTACCCCCCCCCCCTTCCTGACTGGGCCCCCCCCCCCCCTTCCTGACTGGGCCCGTTCCCCCCCCCCCCCCTTGGCCAGGGCCTGTCCTCCCTCCTCCCTTCCTGACTGGACACATCCCCCCTCCTCCCTGGGCTCAGTTTCCCTTTCCTTAGTACATACAGGCTTAAAAGTTGCAACACTTCCTCGCGTTCAGTTATTCTACTAACTTCTTCCCCTTAGTTCCGTGATACTTCAGGCTTTATTTTTATGTAATTACTTTTTTTTTTTTTTTTATATATATAAAGGAAAAATAGCAAAAAAAAGCCTATCTAGCAGTAAGACTGCCCTCAGCAACCGACCAGAGCCCATAGCAACCAACCAGAATCTGATGGGTTGCTATGGGCAACAAAGACGGTCTTACTGCTGGACCGTTTTCATACATAAGGTCCATTGTGCCTGAAAGAGACCTCGGGGATATTTTTACAACTTGTTTTTTCCACAATTTCCCTTTTAGCGGATATATCACACCCGATTACAGGAGAAACGCCCCCTGAAGTCCCTGCAGAGCTGATCTGGGTCTGCAGTTACCGAGCTCCGGCGAATTTCCACCACTCGGACGTTTATAGTGAATGGGTCAGCACCTGGTTAAGGCATCATACACCGAACTATTGAGCCAAGGGGAGTCTGATGCCTCACAGTCCTCCATTAGGCGCCATATGGCGGAGATATTGCCCCCCTTAGCATAAATCGGAGGCACAGTGAGCGCCCACGCACCTCTGTGGATTCCCCATTGCTGCCCCATACATCACAGATGTGCTTGATGCAATGTGTGCAATAATTTAGTTTTCTCTCATTTCTCCCACAGACCACTAAGATAGGACGGTTACCTGGTCTCCGGGTGAGAAGCCACACATTGCAGCAGCGCCAGCGCGTTACACACGCGGTTAGACTGATGCGCCGTCAGGGTCGGGGGATTGATGGATGGGTAGATATTTACTATTTCCTAGAGAAAATAGAGGAGAATTACACAAATTATTTACAATCACTGAATAAGTAATTTGTTAAAGGGGTTTTTTTCACTAACACAGATTAGCAGTCAGCATGTAGGGACAGGTAAATGAAAACTTTTTCCAAATATACTGCCTTGTTTATTTTGCTTTGTTGAGGAGATGAGAGATTTGATCTGCTCTGAGTGTACACAGATTTCTCAAGGTACCGCCCTGCTCGCTGCTTCTCTCTCTGCGCTCGGTCTTAGGTCGGCACATAGGACGCCGGCACCTTGAGAACAGTGCGTTGTCTCTACCGAACAAGAACAGTAACTACTTTTGCTTACTTTGAGCTCTGAAGGTCTCTGTTGAATAGATAAGATATCCTGCTCTCATGTCAGTGCAATTAGAAGAGTGGTGAATACAGAGCTGATGTGCTAATCACTGCTATAGAGCCACCCACAGCCTGGCCAGGAAGAAACAGGAAGCATGAAGCTAAAGCTGCTCGTGGCTCTGTGACACATGAGACAATCCCTTTTAAATGTGTTATCTGGAAGTTTGATTTCATAGAACACTATAAACAGCATTTATATTGAAAAGTAAGGATATTCCACTACCTTCATGTGTTACTTTACTTCTCTTTCGCCTCCTTATTCATCTATCACAAGGTCAGTGAAACTTCCTGGTTGTGAGAGTGTCAGTATTTCTCCTGCAGCTATTTCCTACAAGTCCCAGAATCCCTTCCACTTACAATCCAGGACTTCTCTGCACCCGTCTCCTACTCCTCCTAGCACTGTTCATAAATTTCCCCTTAGACATGTTTTTCCTTTACCCCGGGGATCTCTGCTCCAGTTCAATGCTGGGGGTTTTTCCCGCAGAGGTGTGTGTTGTACAAAACAACCAAAACGGGTTGTAAACCGGGGAAAAAAAACATTCTTTCATCATCCCCATAAATTCATTTAAAACAGTAAAATATAAATTTTAAATTTTGGGTTTTTATATTTTAATTATTTGCTTTTACATCGGCACAGCAGGTTTCACAGCTTAAAACCAGCATTGTAACGGTTTTCTGTAGGGGATTGGCATCCCTCCCCGCAAACCCGTGATGGGCAGGGCCCGCGTCTTAAAACGTTTTCCCGGGGACCACAAAAATTATTATTATTATTTTATTATTATTTATTTTAAAAACGCCATTGATTCCCGGGGCGTAACAATTCCCAGGGGGTTTCATACACAACTTTAAATCAAACGTGTTCAGTGATAATTTTTGAATTACAATTGGGACGGGCAGAGGGAGGAGGAACCCCCCCGCGTTGGGGTTACAAACTACAAGGAGGGGGAAAAAGACAGAAGGTTTTAGGGCAGGGCATGTATTTTGGACGGGTTTTAGTACAGCAGGGTTTTTGTAGGGTTTTGGCAAGCCCGAAGAAAAGGGTTTTTTAGGTTGCTTTTTAAGCTGGGAAAGTTTGGGGGAGATTTTGATGTGTTGGGGCAGTGAGTTTCCCCGAGTGGGGGGTTGAAAGCACGGGAGAAGTCTTTTAGACGGGGTTTTGTGAGGAGCTGATAAGGGGAGAAACAGAGGGGGAAAAGGGCCTGGGGGGGAGCGGGGAATTTGGGTGGGGGGAAAATTTTTTGGGGGAAAATTTGGGGGAGAGAAGGGGATAGGGGAAAAGGTTTTGGAGAGGGTTTTTAAGGGCAAGTTAGCAAATTTGGGAAAATTTATTGCTGGGCCAAAAGGGGGAAACCAGGAAAAGATTGACAGAGGGGAGAGGCCCGAGGGGTAGCCGGGGGGAAAGGTGGATAAACGGGGGGCAGGGGTTTAGAATTTGTTTGGGGAAGGGGGGAAGAGTGCTTAAAAGGGAGGCCACAAAAAAGGAGTTTGCATTTGTTAAAAGGGGGGAGATTACAAGGGCAAGGAAACCAGCATTTTTGTAAATGTTTATAGTTAAGGGATGAGCGGAGGGGAGGATTTTTTTCCAGGTTTGGGGGCGGGGAGGGAGAGGTAGGGGGTTTTGGGTGGTGGTTTTAAAAATAAGTGGAATTTGGGGATTTCCCCAAGGGAAACGGGCTTGCCGGAAAAAGGTGAGAGTGAAAAAGCCTTTACCAAAATTAGAGAGATCAGGGGGAAGGGGTTAAATTGGGGTGGTTTGGGAAAATTTATGGGGTTCTGTTTTTTCCCCCATTTATTTTTTGGAGACTGAGGAGAAAAAATTAGGAAAAGGAAAAACAGAAAAGTTTAGGGATCTGGGGAGGGAGGTGACATTTGGGCCTGAATGTAGAGTTTGGGGGAACCCCTCAGCAAAACAGGTTTTAAAATGAAAACCCTGTGAGGCTATGAGCTTGGGCCCAGGGGCCAAAAAGTGTAAGAGAGAAGAGTAGAGGCCCAGGGGGCTGCCCCGGGGGGACACCGACAGAGAGAGGCCGGGGGGGGGAAAGGGGGTCCGGGGAATGAAAGACGCTTTAAAATCCGTCAGAGGGTACGAGGAGATCCAAAAGGGCCCTTTCCCGGATTCCGGGGGGGAGAGGGTTTGTAGAGGGGGAATGGTCGACAGTGTCAAAGGGAGAGGAAAAGGGCTAAGAGGAGGGTACAGGTAGGGCGTGAGGGGTTTTTGGGAGTTTCTAGGTCCAAAGGTTTTCCTTGGTTTTGGGGGGGTTTCGGTAAGTGGTGGGGTCGGAAACCAATTGTAGTTGGGTTTAAGAGAGAGTTGGGGGAGAGGGGGAGGACAGGAAAATAGACGTGGGTGCCGAGGGTTTTTGGAAAAAAAAGGGAGTATGAGATGGGGCGATATTTTTGGGGCAGGATGGAGGGGTCAAGGGTTGTTTTTTTTTTGGATTGGCGGATATTTGCATGTTTTTAAAAGGGGGAAGGGGAAAATGCCAAGGTTTTTGCGATAGGGTTTAAGGAAGGGGGGGGTGGGAAGATATAAAGGGGACTGAGGCTGGGGTGGGTGGGAAGGCAGTGGGGCCGACTACAGGTTTGTGAGGTTTTTTTTTGGGGCAGCAGAGAGGGGGGTTTTCCCTGAGTACAGTGGGGGGGTAACAGGGGTTTAAAGGGGGGAGCAGTTTGCTTTGAGTATGGGGGGGGTGGGGGATGCGGGCTTAAACCTTTTTTCTGTTTTGGGGTTGGGTCTTTTTGGAGGGAAAGGGAAAGGCAAAAACTTCTTCTTAAAGGAGGGGAAGGGGGGGAGGTGCTTTTTGGGCGGGGGAGAGGTTGAAGGTTTTTAAAAATTGTTTGGGGTTTTGGGACAGGGGGGATTGGGGGTTTTTGGGGAAAAAGTCCTGTTTGGGTGAGGTGAGTGCAGATTTTAAAAGTTTTGTAGTGATTTTTTGTTTGAGGCAAAGTCATGGTTGGGTTGAGGTTTTTTTTTCCCGCGGCGTTCTTTTCAATTTTGGAAATTTTTTTTTTTGTGACAATTCAGACTTTTTTTTTGCTTTTTTTCTGGATAATCTCAAAGGGGGTCCAAAGCACATTACCAAAACAACAATTTTTAAATTTTCTGCTTGCAGTCTCCAAACTCTTACTAGGGCCCTTTCTGTCAGCACCGTGTGTAAACAAATTATGGGGAGTCACTGTATGCAGTCCCGCTTTCCCGTTTTTCTCGGTCCCCACCCCACTACAGGGGGGTATTTTTTTGAGCTGAGCCCCGGGTTCAAAAACCCCCCCCCCCCACTGGTGATGACCCAAAAAGTCCTTCGAATCAGAAAACAAAAACCCTTTCATTTAAGGGCGTCACTTTGGGTTTTTAGGAAAAAAAGGAAAAAAGGGAAATAAAGGGGTTTCTGCCTTTGGGTTTTAAAAGCGAAAAGTAATTTTAATTTTTAAATTTGGATTTAATTACAGGTTCATATAAAAAAAGTTGTTTTGGTCCATAACGAATAAAGATAGATATGAAAAACCCAAAGCAAATTAAAAAAAAAAAAAAAAAAAAAAAAAAAAAAGAGACAGAACCCAAAACAATAACCCCATATGCCTTCCAATGTCCCTTTGGGTTTAGCGGGCGCAGGAACCCGGGGGCATGTTTGAGGTGATAAGGGCTTTTTTTTTTATTTACACCCCATATATTTTTTTTCTTTCGGGAAGGGCCCTGGGGAAAAAATTTTAAAGGGGGGAAAAATTTTTTTGTGTATTAATAAAAATTGGAACCGTAAACAGTGCTGCGATGGCCGAATAATGCCCCAAAAAATGGGGGCGAGGTCTGGCACCGATTCCCGCTTCTTCTCACTCCACAGGGCGTTTTTCACATTTTTGGGGGTTGAAACTCATTGATCCACTGGTAGATCTTCTCTCTGTCGACTTGCGCTGTGCGCCCGGACAGGCCAAAGGAACAAAAAACAAAGTTATTTAAAAGGCGGCGTGCCCCCAAACCCCTACCCATTTTCAAAAAAGAGTCGGGTTAACATTGAAATAAATTTGTGCTTTAGGCGCATAATTTATCCCATGAAGCACCAGGGGACCTTAAAAGGGTTTTAAAGCGCGCTACATTTCGCAGTTTTCTTATTTTTTTCAAAGCGCCTGTTGGGGGAATTTTCTTTTGCGGGAGAGTTGTAGTTTAAGTTTATACATAAATTAGTGCTATAGTTTTACAGCGCATTCCCCTGCGCAGAGAACGTGCCCGTAAATGGGAGCCGGGCTGAAATCTTTGGGCTTTTATCACAGGGGATATAGCGCACGCATAGGTACTCCGCATAGCTGGTAACAATTTGGTGGGGGTTTACATGGGTATTTCGCCACAAAAAAACCCGCTGCTGAATTACCCGCCCAGCAGTACTCCAAAAGCACTTTCCTACTTTCATTTTTCTTTGGATCGGGGTTGCATGCATTCAAAAACCTTGATTTTACTTATTGCACAGTGTACTTTGGGTGCATGACAGCACAATTATGTGCCGAAGTGCACCCAGCAAATACGTCGTGTGAACATACCCTTAGCAATGTATTAGCGTACTTCTTTATATTCCTGATACATTACACTCTGTGTCGTAGACACCGGGTTTTTCGGGTAAAAACCCCAAATGGCCATGAATCAGGGTTTCTATACATTGTTTTGGGGGGACCTAGGTCCCCCGGGCTGACTGTAAGGATTTCCTGGGCTTTCGGCCCCCTGGGAAACCCGATGGAGCAGAGGAACCCCCATTGGCAGGCGTGGGGGTCTAACCAAAGCCCGACTCCAACTCCCCAATTTTCTGACTCCATCCTCATACATGGGGGGATTTTAAGTGATAACTTTACGTAGTAAAATGGTAACTCCCCTTTTTATCACCTTAATACAAAAAATTAACATTTTGGTAAACAACAGACAACAAAAGGAACAAGTTTTTTTAAATTTTGACTTCCGACTCCAATTCCCCCCGTCCATACAGCTTTGAACATGAGGTCCACCCTTTTTAAAAAAAACACTTCTTTTTATACATCCCTTTTTGTATTAGATCTGCTTAGTTCTGCAGATGTAACTGCTTGTTAGGGCTTGTTCCAGGGGTTTACCCCCGTGTTTCAGGCTTTAAAGGGTAGTTCCCCCAAGCTCAATTGCTGGATTTTCAAAATTTCTTTTCTATGGAACACCAGGGCGTTCAGATAGAATCCCCTCGTTTCAAAAAAGGCCCCTGGGGGCCGTTTGAAAAGAATTGCATTTCAATGATCCCCCTGTGAACCCGCTTTTGTGTCGCTAACAGCGTGATAATCCACTCTAAAATTTTAGACCGACCCTTGGGACTGAAGTCGGACCCCAAAACGGATCCTAAAAGCGCTTGTAACACGGAGCGTAAACTTACTGTTTTGCTCCTAAAAACCAAAATGTTGCTTTCAGCTTTGCCTGAATCCTTCTGGGCTCTGGATCAGATTAAAGCATGTCTTGACCAAAATCTGAGCCCAGGTCTCTTCTACACGAAGTCAGCTTTTTCTTCGACTCTAATGGTATGTTCACATGGTACATTGCGGCGTGTACAGTACGTGCCACAGTACACCGTGTGTTTCGGGAGCTCACACTGATCAGCGGGTACTCCCGAGGCACCGGGGGGCGGCAGGCCGCCGGTCCCATAGACATGTATTACTTGTGGCGCGTTATCGGCGCAAGTAATTGACATGTCAATTCCCCCCACCCCGCGCGCGTATTGTATGAGCAGGGAGAGGAGGCGTAATCCATAGTTCTCTATCAGAGCTATGGATTACCGTAATTATGGGGCACACTTCCCTGCGTATTAAGCACAGTACGCCGTGAAATATGTGGCGAAATGCGCCCCAAAATAAGCTGTGTGAACATAGCCTAAGTGTTGGATTGGGTTGCGTTCTGGGGACAATGGAGGCCAATACAGCGACTCTACCTCATTGTCACTGACCCCTTTCTTCTCCAACCTTGATGTCTGCTTCAGGTCGTTGTCCTGCTGGACACTAGTCGTCTCTTCTCCCCATGTACTGAGTGTATGAGTATTCATCTGTAGGACCTCACATAGCTCAGCATCCATCTGGTCAAGTCTCAACATCTTTGGCTGTGACCCTCCCCATATCTCAGGCATCTCCACCAACTGCAGTTTCCACTCTCCATCCATCGCCCCCTTTTCCTTGGTTTTCCCATTTCCCCATCAAGCCGGTCTATTGACTTTCATCTCGCTCCGTTCGCCCTTCTCCTAAGGTTCTTCCATTCCCCCATCAGAGCCCGTCTATTGACTTTCATCTCTCTCCATCCGATTTGCCTCCTTTTCCCTTGATTCTTCCCATTCCCCCCATCAGAGCCCGGTCTATTGACTTTCAGCTCTTCGCTCCAAATCACCCGTTTCCAATCTTCCATTGTTCGTACTTTTCGGACAAACTCAAGCCAACGCTTCTTATGACGAGATTGAAGTCGAGGCTTCTTCCCCTATTTTCAGGCCATCATTCCAGACCTGGGTAATATGTGTTGCCCGATGCTATTAGGGAATGTGAGAACAGGTTGTAATTTGTCCCACCTCCAGGAGCAAAACACTAACAATGCAGTTACATGAGAAGAATCTTTAGAACTAAGTAGATGCTAAATAGTTGAAGGTAAAAGTTATGTATGAGAGCCAAGATGATTGTCTATAAAATGATGGGAGTCTCAGATGGATGGTGAACCTGAAAGTCACCAGTCCAAAACATTGTTACCCTTTTGCTTTTCGATGTAAAATATATTTATAGGATACGACTTTTGAACACAAAAAACTTTAATAAATTGTAAATTTTGCTTAAATCTGGTCAATCTGTTTGCCATGGGAGCGGAGTCTTTTCCACTGTGGCAGTGCTTTGCCTGCTCCATGTCATCAATTACACTCCTCATGTGATAAGGCTGAAGATATGGGAGCAGTAGCAATGGCCAAACCCATCTTGCTCTTTGCACTGCAATGAACTAAGTGTACCAATTTATTATATATTTTAGGAGTCGGTCCATTTTTTACAGACTCCTGCAAAATGGGCACCGACTCAGATACCACAGCCCTGCTATGTGGCAATCAAAGTTAAATGGCAGGAATAAGAGGCTTCCTCCGGTCCCTGCCGTTCACAGAGACAGTTCTAGGAATGGAGCTGTTAACTACACTGGGAGCCGCAAACCCCCCCTGTAGGCAGGGCTTTGGAGTCAGTAAGCAAAAGCTCCGACTACCTCATACACGGCGCATGTTTAAGTGGTAACTTTAAGTGAAATTGTAACATCCGGCTTTTTATCACCTTATGGTACAATAATCAAGCTATTTAGGTAGAACATACACTGACAAGTAAAAGGGTAACAATGTTTTTAACTTTTGACTTTCAGGCTCCATCCACTACAGCTTTGTACATGAGGCTACTGTCATTTTATATACAGGTCATCTTACCTATCTTATACTGTACATACACTATTTAGTATTTAGCATCTACTTAGGCAGATGTAACTCATTGTTACGGTTTTGCTCCTAAAAATAAAAATTTGGCCTTCAGCTCTGCCTGAATCCTTCTGGGCTCTGGATCAGATTCAAGCATGTTTTGATCAAAATCTGATACCAGGTCTCTTCTGCCAGTTCTCAATGTTGGTGCAGACTGGTCTTGTAGGACCCTCACATAGAGCACAGCATTGAGGTCACCATCCAACATCTTTGGCTGTGACCCCTCCCCATATCCTCAGGCTTCCTCCACCAAACCTGACAGTTCTTCCAGCTTCTCCATCCATTCGCCCCCGTTTCCCTTGGTTCTTCCCATTTGCCCCCATCAGAGCCCGGTCTATTGACTTTCATCTCTCGCTTCCGTTTCTTCCACTTTTCATACTTTTTTTGCAAACTCTTTGCCAACGCTTCTTATGATGAGATTGAAGTCGCGGCTTCTTCCCCTTTTTTAGGGCCATCATTCCAAACCTGGTTAATGCGCCCGGTGCTTGCAGGGATGTCTGTGATCTCACTCTTACGAAGCCTACGAGCCGCCTCCACTGCTGCGTCTGTCATGTTAGAACTGATCGACTTTGTAATGAGCAACTTGTTGCCTGGACGTCCACGTCTTTGCTTCTGAATGAATAGACGGACTTCATTTCATATTCTTCCAGCCGCCTTGGCCTCACATGATGCAGTTTAGCCCAGAGGCCGCAATCAATGAGCTGGATGATGCGGTTTTCTCTTTTTTTGGGAAATCTTCATGGCGGCTCGAACCTGTGACCTTTCACTTGGGAATAAGCCTAATAACACACTGAGCTATTGGGGAATGTGACAACAGGCTGTAATTTGTAGTAACAAGAAGAAAAAGATTGTTCCACCACCAGGAGCAAAACAGTAACAATACAGTTACATGACAAGAATCTGCAGAACTAAGCAGATGCTAAATAGTTAAAGATAAAAGTTATGTATGAGGTCGCCAAGATGATTGTCTATACAATTATGGGAGTCTCACATGGATGGTGAGATATGGAGCCTGAAAGTCACAAGTTCAAGACATTGTTACCCTTTTGCTTGTCAGTGTAAAATATTATATATATATATATTATATAATATATATTATACTATATAATATATATATATATACACACACAAACACAACACACTATACACACACACTCATTGACCTCCCTACTGAGCTCCGTTCCAACGCTGCTTTCGTTGGGTCTTCTGCTTACACCCAGTCCCGGCAGTCACCCCCCATGTCTGACATCATAGCTCTGAGTGGTTCTCTTCTACCCAGCGATGTCAGAAAGTGGCCCATGCTCCGTTTACTTCCGGTCCTGGCAGACGGATGGTCGCTGCTGCAGCCACCGATTGGCTCTAGCAGTCATGTGCCACAGCTTGGACGGAGGATGCCGGGGCACGACAGGAGCTGAAAGGGAAACCCTCTGGCCGCCAGGACCGGATGGAAGCAAAACCCCGGGAAAGAGCGAGGGAAAGGGAGTTCTTTTTGGGACAATAACTTATTATAAAGTCTACACCGAAAAAAACCCTTTTTTTTAAAAATTTAAAAAGCTTTTCGGAGAATAGCGGCCACTAATCCGAGTCTTGTACATCCCAAAAAAGGGACTTGCAAGAAATGAGGACCATTGACGGGGCTTGTGAGCTTGTGCATATAATGGCCACTGTATCGTCTAATACCTCATATTAGATATTTTTCCAGTAGGTCATTTTTTTTCCCCCTAAATCCAGGACAAAGTGTCATTTTTTGCTTTGGGCCCTTTAAATTTGGGGCCCCGCCCAATCACTATAGAGGCTCATGGGCTGGAAGCCAGCAGGTCACCACACTATCTGTATAATGCCCCTATATAAGCCTTTCTATATGCAACATAAATACCCCAACCACCCCCCTCAGTAGTGTTGCTTATCAGTATTTTTTCATTTGTGCAAATTCCCATGTATTATACGTGGCTTTTTCTGCATATTGGGGTGAATGGTATCAATTCAATGTGCATTTTTTATCAATTTAGTTCCCTCCTATGGACGGTTGGGGAGCTGCTGCCATTATTTTTCTGCACCTAAAGCGTCCATTTACCAAGTAAACATCATTAGAGCCCTGCATCAGTGTAACGGGAATACCCAAATAAACAGAGCGATGTTTTTCACTGCAAAAATTGCAAAGTGACTTTTTTTTGCAAGCTTTTAGGGGTAGTTCACCGCTGATTGCCGGCTAATTGCGGGGGGGGATTTCGCCCCGCAATTTCGCCGATGTGTGCGCGGGGGCGGGGGAGGGGGGCCGGGGCTGCCGCCCCATAACAGTTATTATTTACGGCGCGTACACCCGTAATAATGTCATGCACTTTTCCCCCCCCCCGGCGGGTTCGCCAGCGGTAGAGGAAGAATCCATAGTTCTCTATGAGAACATGGATTACCATAATGACAGGGAATATTTTACCGTACTGCAGCGCAAAAACGGCGCCAGTACGGGTGAAATAGCACGATCCTTGTAAAGACAACCACTTTAAGGTTTTTTTTAGCAAAATATTTCAAATCCAAACCAAATTTAAACCCCCCCCCCCCCCCCTGTTTTGCTGGAACTACTCCAGGGATGGCTAAAAACCCCCGAACTAGCTACAGAAGAGTTCAGAAGGTAAGAAAAATAAAAGTGTTGTAAAAATGTCCCCAGAGGTCTTTTTCTGACTTTATAGGGATGAAGAGAAACGTAAACAATAACAATTAAAAAAAAAAAAGTAAGCAAAAGTTAAAGGGGTTTTGCCAGGAAGTGAGTTCCTTACCTCTTATCTGCTGAGGAGAAAAAGATAAACAAAGCATGCTGAGTCATGGGGAGAGAGAGGGGAGTGAGCAGAGAGCCAGGGAGTATCTGCAGTGTTTACTCAAATAATAACATTACAAACCAGACCGCCCTCATACAACAGCACTTTCTCCCCAGCCCCTCAGTTCCTGTCATCAGATAATGAGTGCAAATAATCAAGCGCGCCAGATCAGCTCGTGACAGTGTCCTGGTCGTGTCTAATGTAAAGCTGTCAGAAACTAAGGGGGACTGAGCAATGCGTAGCTCTCACAGGCTTGACTATTGTATAATTACAATATTTTGGAAAAGTGAATAAATACCCATTTTGGAGGCTCCCACGTCAACATTACATTGTGGCAAAACCCCCTTTAAGTAAGAATAAAGTCAAACATATCATGGAGAAAATAAAAGTGGAAAAATTAGGAGGATAAATGAGCGCAAAAAAACGTGGCAGGACTCAGACCTGCGAAAAGGCAGCAGCCGGGCAGGAAGAGTTAAGCATGAAAAAAAAAAAACCAACTAAAAATCTCTTAGCCCACCCATCCCAATGTGACGATCGCTGGTTTTTTCACACTTTTTTGCAGAGATTTTTCACGGTAATTTCTGGCTGGGGAGAGTCACCGGCACCTTCGTCTCTCTCAGGCAGTTTTGATGCCGCTATAAGGGTGGACCGGACTGTGGCCGCCATGTTTGGGGTTGCTAGGTAACCACAGTCCTATAGAGCAGTTTCTGGGGGACACGCTCATGGCGGCTGCGCCCCTCGGGCCTGTGAGTCCAGCACGGAATCCCCTCCTCTACTCACCGCCGCCGTGGCCAGGCTGTGCATGTCTGGAGGCCGCCTTCAGCCTCTCCGGTGTCTTCTCCCGCACCGAAGCCGCCTCCTCCTCCTTCACTCTCACTAACTCCCACCACAACCGGAACCCCGCCTCCTAACGTCAGCGGCCGCAGAACCCGGATGACAGGGGAAAGAAGGCGAGAGAGGGAAGTCGCGCCGCGCTGACGTCATCGCTCGGCGCCGTCAGCGAACGCCAAAGGCCGGAGGGTATATACGTCATCGGAGTGCGCGGCGCGCTGACGTCAGACGCACGCTGCGTCGCTTCGCGCTTGACGCTCGCTCCTGCGCCAGGAGGGATCCCAGGTTCCCGCCAATTTGTGTGTGTGGTCCGTGTGACAGGAGGAGAGAGCGGGCGCCGGGCGGAGGGAGCCCGCGTGTGGTGAGTGCGGGGCGCCGCGGAGGGGAAGCGGTGTCGGGCGGCGGCCGCTGGGACACGGCAGTGCTGTCTGCCGCTACTACGGAGATTACGGGGAAGTGTCAGCTCTGGGGCCGAGGAGCTGCCAGGCGGGGGGCTGTCACTGGCTGCTCCCGTCATAGTCTCTCCGGCCTGGGGCGAGTCTGCGGCCTGTGCGCCGTTACCTCAGGAGTCCGGGCCGCCGTTGCGGAGGAGCAGTCAGTGCTTTCTGGCCGGACTCCTGTGGCACCGATGTCAGGCACAGGTGTGCTTTCTGACGTGACACTTTCAGGGGCCTGCGAAGTCTATGGTGGGGAGATCTTTTTGAAAGGGTTTTGCCACAAAGTAAAATTGCTGCGAGAAGCTTGAAACGTGAATAAACCTTTTCCCCATTCATCATTATTGAGAATTCTGCCCCATTTTTGTTTTAGCCGCTCCCTTAGTGATCCATAGTGTACAGCTCATCTCTAGGGGATCCGACCAGTGACGAGAGCTCACATGCTCAGACATCACCTCTTCTCTCAGGCAGCTACTGTCAGTCTCTTCCCTGCTTAGCAATCACACACACTCACTGCTGAGTGAGTGTTCAACCCCAGGTGCTGCTGTTCTACTCCTGTTATCTGTACTGCTTAGTAATCACACACACTCACTGCTGAGCGAGTGTTCAACCCCAGCTGCTGTCATTCTACTCCCTTCCTCTGTACTCCTTAGTAATCACACACACTCACTGCTGAGCGAGTGTACAAACCCAGGTGCTGTCATTCTACTCCTGTTATCCAGGGCTGTGGAGTCGGAGCCTATTTTGCAGGAGTCGGAGTCATCATGAAATGGACCGACTCCCAAAATATATAATAAGTTGGTCCAGTTAGTTCGATGCAAAGAGCAAGAGGAATTGGGTCCGGCCAGTGCTACTGCTCCCATATCTTCAGCCTCATCACATGAGGAGTGTAATTGATGACATGGAGCAGGCAAAGCGCTGCCCCAGGGGAAAAGATTCTGCTCCCAGGGCAAACCAGTTTGGCTGAGGCAATTCCTTTATACCCTGACATTGTTAGAGATGTTGCCCCTGTGGTCACCGCTTTGCCTCCAACCCAAGTTAGTGAAAGAGAGGACCGTTCTCTAGCCTGGAAATATGAGATCAGATGTGAGGTTCATGTATGCAGGATCTGATGGAGGCGATACTATTCCTCAGAACAAATTCAGAGACTTCACGAATGTTCCTGCAGTGTTTTGCATATTTACAAATTTTTTTTGTGTCCTAAAGTCGTATCCAATAAATATATTTTACACTGACAAGCAAAATGGTAACAATGTTTTGAACTTGTGTTTATTTTGGTCATACCTCTCTCACATTGAGTAACCTGCCCTCTCAGATGTCTCCTTGTCCCATCAGGAGAGCGCTGTAATGGGATTTCCTCAGTAACATTTTGTTGCCAGATCTTGCTGTGTTCTAAATCTCTAATTTGGGAATTGTTGCCTGATTTCCTTCACTGTCTGATCCACAGGTTTGTGGAAAGTTTCCTCATTCAGTGTAATGACCGGGAGCGGATTTCTGACCCAGTTCTATATCTCGCCTATTTGTTCTGACTTTTTGTGTTCTTTTAACCCTTAGGTCGTCTGTTGTCTATAGGATAACAAATACCTTAATCACAATGACTTCGCTGTCCTTGCACGGCTCCATCCGGATACACTGCCTTAATATGGGGACCTCGAAATGGAAGGAAGGCAAATGTGAGGTCATCGAAAAGGACAACAAGTTCACTCTGGTCGTGAATTTCAACGCCGGTGGAGCGCCTGCAAAATTTCAGGTTTGTGGGATTCACGTTCGCTGACGGCAGGCGGAGATCTTGAAAATGGAAAATAATTAAAATACAATGTATATGAGAAAGTCGCAGCCTTGACTATGACTTTATGTAAAAGTGGGGAAGAAATGGTGAAAGTAAAAAACAAAAAAAAAAATATATTTACAGAACACATTCCAACTCCGTTCTGCGCATTGTCCAATAAGTTCCATTCTTTTTAAGATTACCTGATCTTAGTGTGATGTTCCCACGAAGCCGCTTGTAGCTTTATACTAAGCCGACCATGTTACAGGATGAGGCGGGGTGTCCTCTCCATCCATTTCTATGGGGGTTCCGAATATAGCGCGGCACGCTCAGATAGATTTGGAACTTCCATAGATATGATTGGTTAGGACGCCCGCAAGTGCCACCATCCTCGTAGCTATGAGCCGACCTGTAACCAGGAAGCGGCTTTGTGAAAACACCCCTTTCTCATATAAGAATAACCATAAGATTGATCTTCTCTCCTCTTCAGCTTAATCAGAACATCAAAAATGTTGTCCTCAGGCCGGTGGGGGCGAAGCAGTCGCGGCTTCTGCTGACAATGAGAGACTCCAGCTCCCTGACCATTGACAAGGTCGCGAGCAAAGAGGCCGAGGAGCTCAAACACCTCCTGGAGGCGATCAACCTTGAAAAAGTGCAGACAGGTAAGAAAAGGGGAAGTCTCTATCCTGTAAAATACACGGGTAAGCCACTACTGACAGTTGAATGACTGCTATGTCAGGCAGTTAACTGCTGATTGCTACAGCTGGAACCTGTTACTATCAGCCGGGATGGGCCCATAGGAGAGACATATTAGTACGCATTTCTGCCCCAAAAAAAAAATACCCAAGAGTATGTTCACACGGTATATGTAGAGAAAAGTAAAAAAAAAAGGAGGGGGGGGTTCCCAATAGTGGGAAATATTAAAAAATCTAGCACCAAATTTGGGAAGGTTTCAGTGATAAAGTGGGAAGCTACCTGATCGAGTTGTGCGACTAGTTAGGGGGCACAAAATCTCATAAGCATTTACAGGACTCAGTCTAGGCCATCACGGCAGCCGGGGAATCTTTTTCGAAGCGCCAAAGGTGCGGGGCAGCCGGGGGTGAGCCCGGAAGGGTAAAAGAAAAAAAATGGATTCCCCCGGGGCTTTATCTATTAAAAAATCCAAGAGGCAAAACCCATTTTAAATGGGAAAGTTTTTTATCATAGTAAAAACTAAATCATGAGAGAGGCTGTTAAAAACCCAAATATTATTATTTTTATTCATTTTAGAGCGCCCTTGAATCCAGGGCGCTTACATTCGGGGGGGGTAATTACCTACAAAAACAAAAAGAGACCCAATTTAAAAGTGAACAATGACAATTGGGAAAGAAGGGAGGGAAAGGGCCCTACCCGCGAGGGTTAAAAATTACAAGGAGGAAGGAAAAAGACAGGAGGTGAGGGGGGAAAACATGTATGTGGAGGAAGTTAGTGACAAGTTTAGTGAAGGTTATAGGCAAGCCTGAAGGGAAAAGGGTTTTTAGGTTGATTTGAAGGGGGTGAAAATGGGGGAGAGTTTTATGTGTTTTGGGGGAGTGAGTTCCAGAGTGTGGGGGAAGCAGGGGGAAGTCTTGGGCGGGTTTTGTGGGAGCTTTAAAAAGGGAGAGCAGAGGAGAAAGGGCCTGGAGGGCGGAAAAAGCGTGTGGGGGGGAAAAAAAGGAAAAATAGGGCAGACATGTATGGAGGGGGGAGGTCGTGGAGAGCCTTGTAGGTCATGGTTAGTAGCTTGAAATGAATTCGTTTTGGGGGATTGGGCAGCCCGGGGAAGGGGTTGGCAGAGGGGAGGGGAGGGAAAAGCGAGGAGGGGTGGATAAGGCGGGCCCCAGAGGTTTTGGGAAAGGATTGGAGGGGAGGCCCAAAGGGGGCTAAAAAAAAAACGGGAGGCCACAGAGAAAGGGTGTTGCATTTTTTTTTAGGCGGGAGATGACAAGGGCATGGACCAAGGGGGGGGATTTTTTTTTTTTAGGGGTCAGAGTTTAGGAACGGGGCGGATGCCCAGAGTGTTTTTCAGGTGGGGGGCGGCAGGCAGGGTGAGGGTTTGGATGGGGTGGTTTTTTAAAGATTGACCAGGTCTAGGAAATTTCCCCAAGGGGGCGGCCCTTTTGGGGCCGGGGAGGTTTTAGAGCCGGGTTTACTGTTTAAAAGAGAGAACAGGGGGGAGGGGGAAAAAGTTGGGGGGTGGAAAAAATGATGAGGGTTTTTTTTTCTCTACATTTAGTTTTAGGAGAGTGAAAGAGAAGGAGGAAATTGGGGGGAAGCGTCAGGGATCCCGGGGAGTTTAGAAAATGACGTTTGGGCCCCGGGGGATGTTGAGTTGCGGGGTCGTTTCCCCGTAAAAAGGTGGTAATGAAAAACCATGTGAGGCTATGAGTGACCCAGGCCAAGAAAAGGGAGATTGAGAAGAGTAGTGGACCCAGGGCTGACCCTTGGGGGACCCAACAGAGAGTGGGCCGGGGGGGGGGGGGGTGGAGCGAGAAAGAAAAGACGCTGGGAAAATCCCAAAAGTGAGGTTTGAGGGGGATCCCGGGGAAAGAGCCCAAATTCCCTGATGCCCAGGGAGGAAAAGGATTTGTGCAGGGGGAATTTTGGGGACAGGTAAAAGGCAGGAAGGAAAGGGCTAAAGGGGAGACAGAGTAGGGATGAGGGCTTTTGCAATTTCTAGATCATTTGGATTTGGTTAGGGGGGGTTTCAGTAGGTGGTGGGGTCGGAAACCGATTGTTGTGGGGCAAGAAAAGGGTTTGAGGAAGATGGGAGGGGCGCTAAGATGCGTGTGCTCGAAAGGGGTTTGGAAACAAAAGGGGTCATTTAGATTGGGGGGAAGGGTTTGGGAAAAGAAGAGGGGTTTAAGGGTTGTTTTTTTTTTGGGGTTTGGGGATAGTAGCTTTTTTAAAGGGAGAAGGGAAGATTTCCAGGGTTAAATTTATTTGGGTTTAAGAGAAGGGTGAGGGCGGGGATGGATAGGAAACCCCCGAGGTCAGGGGAGTGGGGGGGTGATGGGAGCGGATCAAGACTTTCAGGGATTTTGGGGTTTGGGTTTGGGCAGTGGGGGAAAGGGTTGTCATGAGTGGGTGGGGGGAAAACAAGTTAGGGGGGGGAAAAGCAGTTTGCAAGGGGTGTAAAGGGGGGAGGTGGGGGCTGGGGGCTGATGTTTTTTCTGATGTGGTTTAAACTTTCTGAAGGAAGTGAGTGGCAAAATTTTTCTGCTGAAAGGAGGGATGGGGGAGGGGGGTGGTGGACGGAGAAGAGGTTGAAGGTTTTTTAATTTGAATTTTTGGGGTTTGGGGAAAGGGGGGATATGAGAGTGGTGAAAAAGGTTCTGTTTTGGGTTTAGGCGGGGTGCGGACTTAAATGTTTGCAGTGAGTGTTTGGGATAAAGGGAAAGTATCAATGGAGTGGGTTTCCTTTTCCCCCGGGTTCGCAATTCTGGAAAAATGCCTTTAGCTGTTTGGTAGGTTTTGTGCCCCCGGGTGGGTTTTTTTGCGGGTTTTGTTGTGTGTGAGAGGACTTTGGACTTTTGTTTCAGTTTGAGAACCCGTTGGAAAAGCGGCCCAAACCCCCAGGGGAGCTGATTTAAAATTGGTTGCGGGGAAAGGAAGGGGGATTTAGTCAAGGGCGGTTTATGATTGTTGGTTGTGAAAGTGGTGGTTTCGTCTGGGGGCATTAAATGAGGAGAAGTGGAAAGGGTTTTAAAAGAGTTGGAGAGAGAGTTTAGCCCGGTTTTAGGCTTTTTAAAGGGTTTCCCGCGGGGCCCCTACTGGTATGAGGGCGGAGGAGCCGGTGGGGTTGGGATGGTGGAGAAGGGTAAACAAAGGTTTTTGGGGGCAGATATGGGGGGGGGGGGAGTTTGAAGGGGGTAGATAGGGGGCAGGGGCGGGTGAAGATGGGGGGTCTAGTGTGTGAACCTTTTTTTGGGGTGGCTCCTGAGGGGGCCCCCTGGGGGAGGTCAAAGGAGGGCAAGTGAAAAAAGTTTGGGTTTGGGAAAAGAGTGGGGGGTGTTGATTGGATGTTGAAGTTCCCATTTATGATCCCTGGGGATGTGTTGGAAAGAAGTGGAGAAGCCCGGGGAAACAAAGTGGTCAAAAAATTGGGGGGGGGTGGGGAGGGCCCCGGGGCGGTAAAACAACGCCCATTGGGGGGTTGGAGGGGGGCGTAGATGCGGACAGAGTGCACCCCAAAGGAGAAGAGTGTGAGGGAAAAGGGGGAGGGGGACCCGGGGGCAAAGGAGCAGGTGTTCAGCGGAGGGGGCGCACCACCCATGCTTGTTAACCAAAGGGCGGGGGGTTTTGGGGGGGGTAAATTGGAGGCCGCTTTAAAAAAGAGTGCGGAGGGAGAACCCGGGGGGAGGGGGCAAACCAGGGTTTCGGGCCCCCCGGAAGGTAAGTTTGAGATGAACCGTCATGTTTGGGATGGAGTTTTTTACTAAAAGATGGGCATTCCAGAGAAACACCCGGGGAGGGGTAGGGGGAGTAGGCGGGCCCAGGGAAAGTGTATCAGGTTGAAAGGGGGGTTTGGGGGGAATTTGAAAGGGGGGAATCTGTTTTGAGGAGCAAAAAGACTAAGGGGGAATGTTTTTTGGGGGGGGCCCCGGGTTTGGGGGGGGGGAGGAAAAGTCCCCCCAAACCAGAAGGAGCAGTGAAGGGTGGCAGGTGGGGTAGGAAGACTGTTAGTTTGGGCAGGGGGGTTTTTTGGGCCCTGAGGGCATTAACAGTGGGAAGAGGTTTAAACAGCGACAGGTGGGTTTGGGGGAGAATGGGGGGGAGATGTTAAAATTCATTGCCAAACGAAGGAGGTTTGGGGGATAAGCAGTAAGGGGAGAGAGGTGGGGATAAACGAAAAAGGAGGGGGAAAGGAAAAAAATTAAGATCACAGGGTTTGGGGAAAGGGGATGGCGGGCTCTCTGGGTTTGGGGCAGTTTATGGGGGCGCTTCTGGTTTGGGGCAAAGGGGATGCGGCGCTTTTCGGGTTTGGGCAGGTGATGGCGGCGCTCCCCTGGTTTTGGGGAAAGGGGTGGGGGGCGCTGCTTTGGGTTTGGGGAAAAGGGGATTTGGGGGCGCTCTTGGTTGGGACAGGTGTGGGGGCGCTCTCTGGTTGGGACAAGGGGGATGGCGGCGTTTTCTGGTTGGGACAGGTGATGGGGGCGCTCTCTGGTTGGGCAGGGGTTTGGGGCGCTCTTGGTTGGGACGGGTGATGGCGGCGTCTTGGTTGGGACGGGTGATGGGGGCGCTCTCTGGTTTGGGGCGGGGGGACGGGGGCGCTCTCTGGTTGGGCCCGGGCGCGGCGGCGCTTCTGGCTGGGGGCGGTCGCGGCGGCGCTCCTGGCTGGGCGGTCGGGCGGCGCTCTCTGGTGGGGGGGTGCCCCGGGGGCGCTCTCTGGCTGGGAAGGGTTTGACCGGCGGCGTCTCTGGCTGGGGGACGGTCGAAGGCGGCGCTCTCTGGGGTGGGACGGTCGACCGGGCGGCGTTTTCTGGCTGGGGGCGGTAGTCGAAAAAATGGGGGCTCTTGGCTGGGGTTATGATTTGGGGGGCGCTCTCTGGCTGGGGAAAGGGGACTCTTTAATATGGGGGTTTTTTTAGTTGGGGTCAGTTTTGTGGGGGCCTCTCCCGTAGGTATCAAGGGGGCCCCGGGGCAGAGCAAAAGCCGGTCGAGAAGATGGGGCAAGGGAAAGGGGGGCTGCAGCCCGTCGGGCAAATTTTAGTGTTTTAGGGAATGGGGAGAAAATGGTGGGGGGGTTCGGGTTTATTTTTATGTGCCAAACCCCAAAGGCACAACAGTCCGGGCCCAAAAACCCTGGAGTTTGGTGGAGCGGGAAAAATTTTATTGGGAAAATCCCCAGGGAGCGTTGGGGTGAGCGCTGCCCCGTACTAGTTTAAATTATGTGCTCAAGGGCCGCAGGGAAACCGGGAGGCCCGGAGGGCGCCAATGCCCGGTCGGCACTCGGGATTTCCCTACACCTTACACCAGGGCTTGGATGGGGCGGGGCAATGCGAAAGCCCGGGGTGCCCTCCCCGGGCCAGGGGCGCAAAAACAAGGGGGGAACCGTTGCTGCAGGCAGGGACAAAACAGCCGCGGACCCGAGGAGAGGAAAGAGCAGGGAAGCTTCCCGGGGAAAAAGCCGCGCGGCCCGGGCCGTTGGGCGGCGGGGGTTTTTGGGGGGAAGATGGGCCCAAATCCCGCCACTTGACCCCACCGCCTAAAAAATCTGCCGTTATGTGCCGATTTGCGCCGGGATTGGACGGGGGGAACTTGGCTTAAAGGGAAGGGGCTGCAACCCCCCCCAAAAAAAAAAAGGGCAGAGGTTGTGGTTTGTTTATGGCCTTTTTGGGGACAAAAAGCCAGGGGTTCTTCCAGGAGAGGTTTTTAAATCAATTTTAAATTTAAAAACATGGGTATATAAAATCACTTAAGGACCCGTTTTTCCCCTTTAAACCCGGCGCAAACTCGGGAATTGTGAAAAAAAAGAGTTCCCGGGGAAAAAGCATTCTTTTAAAATTTATATTCTGGGGTTTTCCCATTGGACGATGAAAAAAAACCCAAAATGGGTTTTGGGGAAGGGCCGAAATAAGCCAGGGTTAATTGGAAAAAAAATTTGGGACCAATGCTTTAAAATTCCCATAAAAAAGTTTAGTGATTGGTTTAAAATTAGAGGGGGTTTGGGTTTTCCCTTTAAGCCAATCAGGGGTGGGGTTTTATTGCCCCAAATTATACTCTAGGGGAATCGGGAAAGCCCGCCATTAAAAAGGGGGGGAAGTTTTAAGTAGAAATCAAGATAAGCATAAACTACTATAATTGCTGCAAAGTGCGGTGGCAATAACACACTAACCAGCCACTACATTGCGTTTTAAACTTTTGCGAAATTTCTTTTTTTTTCCCCTTGGTTTGGTAGATGGTTTGCTCAGCACATACTCCTGAGGCGGGGGGGGCCCCGGCCCAAACTGCTGGCCCATTTGACATTTCATTTTTTCACGGAAAATAATCGCCCCGAAAAAAAATTTACATGTCGCTCATCTCCCATCTCGTACAATACGATTGTATTGTACGCCCGGGGAGACGAGGAGTAATCCATGGTTCTCTGAGAGCTGATTTAAAAAAAAAAGTGTAGAAAATAAAATTTAAAAAAATTTAATAAAAAAAATTGTGAAAACATTACAAAAAAAAAACCCACAAAAATTCGGTATCCAAAACCGTAATAACCCGTAGCATTAATCTAACCTGGGTTTAAATGTGAAATGTGAATGGTGTAAAAAATTTTAAAAAAAAACAAAGTTGGGAACAAAAATGAAGAAAAATTCTGCAAGTGAACTTAAACTCTTCTCCCAAAAAGTAGAACTTGTCCTGAATGAAACAAGGCCTCATACAACTGCGTCATTGAAAAAATAAAAAAGTTAAAACTGTTGAAAGCTTTTTTGTAGGGTACAGATTAGCCCTTTACATTTCTCTTTTTAATTTTCTCAGGTAAATTAAAAGGTGAAGGTAAAAAATTTCTAATCACTGCTATAGAACCACCCAACGCCTGAGGGAGCAGAGTGAAAGAAAAGCTGTCTGTGATGTGAAACTGCATAGTGAGAACAACCCAAACACTTGTGTGTTTTATGGTGCTGGTAACCACTTTTCACTGGGGGTGCTTTCACACGGTGCAGTTGTGGCGAGTTTTGTCCCTTGCAGTTCTGCAGAGCAATTACACTGCCTTAACTACCAACAAGCTTCTTTCCCTTATCTAAACAGTTTGGAAAGGTGATATGAGTGGGTGATCGATTACGGTGTTTAGAATCCACACAGGAACACTTTGTAACACGCTTCCAAACAGTTTAGATAATGGAAAGAAGCTTGCTGGTAATTAAGGCAGTGTCATCGCTGTGCAGTGCTGCAGGTGAAAAAAAAGGCACCACACCGCACAGTGTGAACTCACCCTAACAGATGTCAGCAACATAGAGCTCCCTGTGAGGGGAAGTGCATTCACTTACCTGTTCCTGTTTTGGTCTGACTGGAGCTTCATCATCATTAGTGCTTTAATTGACACTTTGTTTGATCAGTGAAACAGACTCAAGGGTCCGCAAGCTTTGGTGGCATCCTGGGGAACAGAAGCATTCAGAGGGAAAGCATCAGACCATTGAATAATAGAAGCCAGGTAAGCACAGCGCCCAGTCTTGTCTCCTTTCTTATAATTTATTCAATATATATTTGTGTGTGTGTGTGTATATAATACATATAGTTGAACCCAGAAGTTTCCATCCCCTATATGAAAAGCCCCATCTGCAGGTTTTTCTCACTCTGACATGAAATCAGAATAAACCTTCCCCGTTTTAGGTCAATTAGGAACCAAAATTATTTTCTATTTGCAAATGCAGAATATGGGGGAGAATTTTTAAGGCATTTTTATTACTTTCTACAAAGTCAGCATTTTCCATACACTGGGATTACTCTGCCTATAAACAATCTGGGACCGCCCATATGATGATGTCAGGTCTTTGGAAGCTTCTGATAGGTTTATTGGCAACATCTATTTAATTAGATTTAATAATTGGAGACACAGCTGTGGATTTTTTTTAAATGCACACTGGAAACACATTTCTGTGTGTAACATCATGGGAAAGTCTAAAGAAATCAGCCAAGATATCAGGAAGAGAATTTTGGACTTGCACAAGTCTGAATCATCCTTGGGTGCAGTTTCCAGATACCTGAAGGGACCTCATTCATCTGTACAAACAATTATACACAAGTAGAAACCAGCTGGGAATGTCCGGCCATCACACCGCTCAGGAAGGAGACTGGTTCTGTGTCTCAGATGAACGTGGTTTAGTCACATATGTGCATATTAACCCAAGAACAAAAGCAAAAGACCTTGTGAAGATGCTGGCGGAGGCTGGTAACATTTTGTCGTTATCCACAGTGAAATGAGAACTGTATCAACATGGGCTGAAAGGCCGCTCTGCCCGGACGAAGCCCTTTCTCCAAAAGAGCCATATAAAAGCCAGATGAATGTTTGTTAGTGCGCAAGAACAATGACCTAGATGTCAGTCATGTCCTGTGGTCTGACGAAAGTAAAATGGACTATTTGGCCATAATGACCATCGTTACGTTTGGAGGAAAAAGGGAGAAGTTTGGAAGCCTAAGAACAATATCCCAACTGTGAAACATGGGGGGGGGGGGGCAGCGTCATGTTGTGGGGTTGTTTTGCTGCAGGAGGTGCTGGTGCATTTCACAAAATAGATGGCATCATGAGGAAAGAAGATTATGTGGTAATAATGAAGCAACGTCAAAACATCAGCCAGGAAGTTAAAGGGGATTTATCGTTTGAGCTGCTCGTGCTGTTCTGCTAAATTTCTCAGATTGAGTTTGAAATCCAGGGGGGTGTCTCTCCTCTCAGCAGGCGTGTCTCCCCCCACGAGGCGTGTTTCCCCTTTACTGAAGAACTGTGCATCATCATTTTGTTTGAAGCAGGGGATGGGCAGGGGGTTGTCTGGATATAACAGCTCTGTTGCTCCGCATGTTATGTCTGCAGCCTTGAGGTCCACAAGCTGCAGTAAGCACCTATTATATCTCTTAGTTTACACAATGAAAGCCAGCAGCTTTAAATTCTTGTTTAGTGGTATTCAACCAAATTGTACTGACAACAGGGAAAAGCCTTTACTCAAATTTCAGGACAAATGTTTAGCTTCAAGTAAAGATCTCTGCTGGCTGTCAGTGATATGAGTGAAAACAAGGGTGGGGGGGGGAGGCACATAAGCTTTTAGAGAAGAACCTGCTCAACTGAAAATGACTTGGGCTGATGGTTTGTAACGGTAGAGTGTTGGTTTTACAACAAAGGGGTTTGGAGTTCTAGTCCCCTCACAGGGTATTCCCCCCCCCCCCCCCCCTTAATTCTACACGTATGTAGAGACTAAGTATATATGTCAATCTCTAAAAGATATATATACACATACATAGCTCCCCTTATCATGTTCATCCCCGAGAGTATATGCATTGTATCACATATGTTGGAAGTACTTGGTGTGACTGTGAGGATGGGACATTATATAGGGGAGCTTTCTGTGTGTGTGTGTGTGTATATATGTATATATATGTGTGTGTGTGTATGTATGTATGTGTGTATATATATATATATATATATATATATATATATATATAAAATATAGATTTCAACAAATATATTTTCATATCTATAAATATGTATACAATTTATAAAAAAAAAAAAACAAAAAACGATGGGACTTGAACTCCCAACCTCTGTCTTGCCAAGCTGATCACCTATGCACTGCACTACACAAGCAGCATACAGACAGTGTTGAATCCTTATGTTATACACTATAGATGATGACGTCATAAGGAGGCAGGGCTTGCATTCAATCTGAGGAACAGAACGCCCTCTTTTCAAAGTAGCAGCTTAAGGCTATGTTCACACGGCTTATTTCAGAACGTATTTACATCGGATTGCCGATCGTAAATACGTTCCGAAATCAGTTGAAAATCAGTTGCAAATAAGTGCCACCAAGTGTGGGAAGTATTTGTAACTGATTTCCCGACGGATTCACCATCTCCAATCATTGAAGGTGGTGAATCGTCCGTAAATAATTTTACATGTGAATTGTTTTTCCGTCCGGTTTTCCCTCGTCAATCCGCGGCGGCAATCGGCACGGAAATACGCGTCGTTGTGAACGACGAGCCGTTTTTTTCTATTGAAATCAATAGAAAATAGGCTGTGACTTATTTCGGACGGATTTGCCGACGGATTGACGATCGTCAATCCGTCGGCAAATACGCAGCGAAATAAGCCGTGTGAACGAGGCCTAAAGGGGATTTGCCAAGAGACCATTTAGGTAGGTCTCTCCTTAGTACAAAAAAGACCAAAACAACTACAGGTATAACACCTAGAATAAAGATACATAAAACATAACTTTTAATAAAAATAAATAAGAATTGAGAAAGAAAACGAAAAGACACCCCCAAATATTTCCTATCAAAGACCTGTCTGCCTCAAAAATGGGGAAATCGCCCCAATAAGGGCGCCCCCACACTGGAACCTAAACTAACCCTGTCCCTAGCTACATCTAAATGGAAAAAAAGAAAAACACATATACCACAAATGGAGTGCACAAACAAAAAAAGTGCTGTGATAAATAACAATACAACAGACAATATACGTTTGATGTTCAATAATACTATGAATGATGATGCGTCATAGGAAGATAATCAATAACGCATAAATATTCCAATATTCCAACGCGTTTCCCCCCTAGATACTGGGGTTCATCAGGGAAAAATTGCAGTTGATAACAACAATACGTTATCAGATAGCGGGGATCTGTACATGACTTATCCTGGACCCCGTCCTCTATCTTACCAGCCCTGTTTTCCATCATTAAGGGACGTGAGTTATATTTTATTGCATACATCTTTTTGTTTTTTCCTTAGATGTTCCGTATTGTTGTTATCAACTGCAATTTTTCCTGATGAACCCCAGTATCTAGGGGGGGAAACGCGTTGGAATATTGGAATATTTATGCGTTATTGATCATTTTCCTATGACGCATCATCAATTCATAGTATTATTGAACATCAAACGTATATTGTCTGTTGTATTGTTATTTATCACAGCACTTTTTTTGTTTGTGCACTCCATTTGTGGTATATGTGTTTTTCTTTTTTTCATTTAGATGTAGCTAGGGACAGGGTTAGTTTAGGTTCCAGTGTGGGGGCGCCCTTATTGGGGCGATTTCCCCATTTTTGAGGCAGACAGGTCTTTGATAGGGTATATTTGAGGGTGTCTTTTCGTTTTCTTTCTCAATTCTTATTTATTTTTATTAAAAGTTATGTTTTATGTATCTTTATTCTAGGTGTTATACCTGTAGTTGTTTTGGTCTAAATTGTATTGGTATACCCAGAACTTCATTTCATTATATCAAGGGTTCTCTACACCTATACATGGTGCTTAAGTAGAGTACATGGTAGTGTTTGTGCTCTCCTTAGTACAGGCAGAATGTCAACAAATCGCGCTGAGTCATGAAGCTGCAGGGGAGAGGGGATGAGTGAGGAATCCAAGGGAGCGTCTCAAAACTTAAGTGAAATAATAAACGGTACAAGAGTGGATTCTCAATACAGCAAGACACAGCCTCAGACTGCACTGTCAGGAGCCTTATCTGCTAAGATGCTAATGTAATGTAAACAAATCACAGAGCTGAAAGAGACACACCCAGCCAGAAAACGAGCTGCATAAGCTGCTGCTCCTGTGACATGTTCACTGAAATAAGCAAACTATAACTTGTGGATTCTATATACAAAAGACAACACCTATTCTACACAGCAGCTTGAAAGCTTCTTCATGTTGTCTGTCATCAGATAAAGCAGGTATCTAATCACACTACAACTAGTTTATTCTGTATACAAAAGAAAACATATTGCTACCCGGTGCCTTAAAAACTTTTGCAGCTCAGTCTCATCAGATAAGAAGCTCTCTCTGTGCAAGCCCCTCCAGCTCCTGTCAGGCCATATCTAATAGACTCTTTGAAGTAACCAAGGGCATGTCAGGACGGCTGTAGCTCTCTCAGACTGCAATTTTTGTAATCACATATATTTAGAAAAGTGATTAAAAACCCATTTTGGAGGATCCCACGTCAACATTACATCGTGGCAAAACCCCTTTAAGGACTGGATCTGTGAGGAGGTGAATCAACCTCTTGGCAAAAGCCCTTTGAACAGGCAGTCATTGCCCAGATCCTTCCCCCTAGAGCTGAGATGTACATAGAGCCAGCAGACTCTGGTTTCACTATCGATTTTAACAGCTCAGAGGGGAGTAAACACAGAGTGTGCAGGCAGCCAATCACAGCGCAGGGGGCGTGGTCATGACGTTTCCTGTCTAGGGGCGTATCCCAACAGGCTGAATGAAATGTCAGCCAGCCAATCACAGTGCAGGGGGCGTGTCTAGGGCACAGGAATCGACCAGGGGGCGTTCTGACCAGCAACAGCAGACATAGAAGACAGATTTACAGCGAAGCTGATATCTGCTAAACCAAGTGACAGAGTTAATGCAACCCAATTACAAAAGTGCTTATTTTTACTGTCCCCATAATCTGAGACATGATCTTTGTAACGATAAAACCCCTTTAAAGCTTGGGCGGAAATGGTTCCTCCAAATGGACAATGACCCGAAGCTACTGCCAAAACGGTTACAAAGTGTATAGGAGAACCAAGTCAATGTTTTGGAGCGGCCATCACAAAGTCCTGATCTCAATCCTATTGGAAATGTATGGGCAAAGCTTAAAAGCCTGGTGCGAGCAAGAGACCCCCAAACATGGCTCAGTGACAACAGTTCTGTCAGGAGGAAGGGGCCAAAATTCCCACCCCCTATAGTGAGAAGCTTGTGGAAGGATCCAGAACGTTTGACCCAAGTCCTACAGTTTAAGGGCAAAGCCACCAAATACTAATGAAATGGAGGAAACTTCTGACTTTACAGAAAGTAATAAAAATACCTTAAAAATTCTTTCTCATTATTCTGCATTTGGCAAATAGAAATAATTTTGGTTCCTAATTGACCTAAAACGGGGAAGGTCAAAAGTCCTGACACATTGAACAGTTGGACGTGTGCATCTAAATGGAAGAGATCTTTTTTTAAATAAAAAAAAAATTGTGTTTTTCCTTAAACATCCTGAAGAAACGACAATGTCCTGATGCGCTGCTGTTCTAGTTCTTGATTACTTTTTGTAGTTTTTTATTAACTTCTACTGCTTTATCTTAAGACTCCGACCAAGAGGGTGAGCTTCGATGGTAAAGATGAAACGCCCATCAAAAAAAACGCTAAGCAATAATGGCAGAATCCCGGGAAAAACCTCCCCAAACAACATAACTCCAAGTCGTGGGAATACGCCAGCAACCTCGACACCGCACAGAGCAGGCTTGATGGAAACCAGGTAATCAATTAAGCACTGAGCCCAAAAAGCACATGTTCTTATAGAAGTGGGACAAGGGGGTTGTAATGGTGACCATGTGCAGTAGCCACTTGTTGTGGAGTGACGGGGGGGAGGGGAGGGGATTTTATGTGAGTGGCAGAGTCGCTCATCAGTTGTTACTGCTGAGTTTAAAGGGGTTTCCCCAACAAAGACTTTGATGTTGTAGCGCTAGCATATGCCATCAAATTCTGACAGGTGTGGGCCCCACCTCTGTGATTCACAACGATCTCCAAATGGGCCCCTGAAAATTACAGAACAGACTTGAAGTTCCCAATACAGCAGAGCACTGTGTTCTCCATTCTGTTCCATGGGAGTTCCCAGTACAGTGGAGCGCTGTGTTCTCCATTCTGTTCTATGGGAGTTCCCAGTATAGGGGAGCACTGTTTTCGCCACTATGGGAGTTCCCGGTACAGGGGAGCGCTGTGTTCTCCACTATGGGAGTTCCTGGTACAGGGGAGCGCTGTGTTCTCCACTATGGGAGTTCCTGGTACAGGGGAGCGCTGTGTTCTCCATTCTGTTCTATGGGAGTTCCCGGTACATGGGAGCGCTGTGTTCAGCAGTTCTCAGGCCTCCTATAGAACAGAATGGACACAAATGCAGCCGGCTCTCCAGTCTGCTTTATAAGCAACTCCCTAGATAGGTGTGGGTCGCACCTCTATGACTTCTGTGGCACGTGCTAGTGATCTGCCATCAATGTCTATGGTGGGAAAACCTCTTTAACTCTTAGTCTGGTTTCTGTAACCCAGTGTTGCAGTCAGAACTTGGTGTATTTAGAGGACTTGGGTTCACCCCGAGTCAATTTGAACTATTTTTTACACTCACAGGAGTGAGAAAAGGAAACGCTTACTGTCCTCAAGCCCAGAGATTGAAGATTACCCTAAAGAGAATGATTCTTCTACGTACGTTGTGGTTGCACACTTTTCAGGGCTGTTGGGGACTTCGCCTTTGATTTGCTTGGCTGTGACTTCTAACTCATCGGCTTCTTATTTTTCGGTTCGTGTGACGCTGACTAATAACGTTGCTGGAAAGTTTCAACTCCATTTGTCAAGCTCCATTGATTTCAGGACATTTCCAGATCTCGTACATGGTTGTGAGGTCACCGCCTCGTTAGTGTTTAATTACAGTTACCGCTGTGAAAAACATTGAGGACAAATACTCATTAGTTGTGTGCAGAGGAAATATTACATGGCTGACATTCAGATTCATGTTGGCCTTTTAAAGGGGTTTTCTAACCATTCAGTTATAGAGACATGGGTAACTTCAGACTCGCTCTTCCTAGTCAGGCTGTGGGTGGTTCTGTGGCAGTGGTTGACCTGTGGGTGGTTCTGTGGCAGTCCATGTAACCAATGGCACACATTGATTTTCTGGATATAATTAAAGAAAACTTTTTTTCCATTAATGTTAATCACAGTATGCAAAATCAGAAAAAAATTCGGGTGAAGTTAGTAAACATGATATATTATTCATAGAGCATGTCCCAAATGGTTTCGGTCAGAGACCTTTGTCTAGGGAATCTTACATAGCTCACATTTAATTAAACATGCAGTCCTGGGTTTCTTGGTAGTTCTATAGCAGTGATTGATCTGTGGGTGGTTCTATAGCAGTGATTGACATATCAGCTCTATTTCTAGCTGATACTGACATGACTGCAGGAGGTTTATGAAGTGTACTACACAAGACTAAAGAGCTATAAAGAGCTTTTCGTTTGCTCAAGGGGGTTGTCTCAACATGGAGAGAAGTGGCATTTGAACCAAGGACGGGGGAAGACGAGTATAGGTTTTTTTTTTTTGTTGTTTTTTTAATTTGACTTGGCATTTTAATTTCTACACTTTAAAAAGGTTGGCTCACCATGTTTCAATGAGCCACAAGCCGTTTTAGATTCATGCTTCCGGTCTGTTCCCAGTCAGGCTGGGGGTGGTTCTATAGCCGTGATTAGCATATTAGCTCTGTATTAACAGCTCTTCTAATTGCACTGACATGAGTGCAGGAGATCTTATCTATACAGCAGAGCTCCGTGATGCTCCCAGTTACTCCCCTTAGGAATGCTTGAATTAATTGAGTAGGAGCGGCAAGTTGACAAAGGGGTGTGTCCCTACAAATGTGGACTAGGTCCGGTCTGATTGGACAGCCCCAGTTGACCATTTGGTTATTTCTAGGAGGAATAACAGAAGATCCTCAGTCGGATGGGAATTTGGAGAGGGAGGGGGTCGGGAGAAATGGCTGACGGCTATTGTAGATGTATAGCCAAATTAGGGTTTAGTCCCGGACTCTAGGCAGAGGCTGCCTCCATCAGGGGTAGTCCTAAGTTCCATAACAGCAAGCAGAGATCTTGAAAGCGAGGAATGTTACACAACTGAGCTTTACCGAACGATAACCGGAGATCCCATTGAAGTCATTGGTTTAGCTTGGTAACTGGACAGTACATTTTTCATGTTAGACACACGTGGCAACAAATGAACCGACAAACCCCCCTGGTGTTGCTGGGAGCACTGGGCAGACTGGCGGCGGCTCTTTCCACCGGGCACTCTGGACAGCTCCATGTTCTGCTCTTCCGTTTTCATGTGCAGATGTCTCGTGTTCAGGACATTTTGGCTTCTAACCATCTCTTTGCACATCTCAAGCTCGTGTGATAGGGGCACGGATTCTAGAAGAATTGGAGGTGTCGTTTGCACGGTCATCTGTCGTCACCATGAACGTGGCTCGCTTGCTTCTTATATTTGTGGTGTTTTTTTTTTTTATTACTCTGGTGTTTTGCATCAGCCATTAAACTGCACATTTCTTTTATCCATTTCTTTACAGCACCAACAAAGCGTTAACGGACCCAGGCCGCAAGTTTCTCAATAGCAGCCGCGAGAAACAACTCAGTCTGAAGCAGGCGGAAGAAAATCGCTCAGGTGAATGTCACTGCTATGTACTGTAACAAGGTTTACAGTTTTCTTACACATCTGTGATTTCAGACACAACAGGAATTCCAGTAGCACAGTTTATGTAAAAGAATTTTACCTGTTAAAGGGGTGTTCACATCTCACATTTTGATGGTATATCGAGAGGATAATCCATTGTAATGTGATAGGTGCAGATCCCACCTCTGCACCTGTCTCGGGAAATGGGCCGCTGAAAATGTTGGGTCAAAATGGAGTCAGTCACGCTTGCACACGACTCTCCATTCTGTTCTATTGGAGTTCTGAGGATGGCCGAACATTCCGTTCTCCTGTACGGGGAACTCCCATAGAACAGAATGGAGAGCACAGTGCTCCCCTGTACTGGAAACTCCCATAGCAAAGAATGGAGAGAACACAGCGCTCCCCTGTACTGGGAACTTCCATAGAACAGAATGGAGGGCACCGTGCTCCCCTGTACTGGGAACTCTCATAGAACAGAATGGAGGGCACCGTGCTCCCCTGTACTGAGAACTCCCATAGAACAGAATGGAGAACACAGCACTCCCATAGAACAGAATGGAGAACACCGCGCTTCCCTGTACTGGGAACTCTCATTGAACAGAATGGAGAGTTTTGTGTGATTGGCTCTCTGTTCGGAGTTGCCGCTTTTGGGGAACTTTTACGGTGTTAGGAGAATGTCCCACTACAGGTACATTACAATGTAGAGATGCTTTGTCTCATTTAAGCTCAGTTGTGGCGGTCTATGGATTTGCTTAGTCTGCTGTGTCTGTAATGAATGACTCTACAGCTGGATGTGGATTATCCTCTTGTTTTCTCAGGTTTCATGCCGCTCCAGTCCTCCTCGTTTTACAGCAGCCGCCTGACACCAAAAGATTATTCTGTCGGAAATTCTTATCCAGAGAGGTATTTCTCACTTAAAATATCAATGATTTGTTTGGAGGTTTTTTTTCTCACTACTTAGTCTTTCTTTATAATCTTGAATTAAATGTTGGCTGCAGATGCACACAAGAGCTCGCCACTTAGAATAGTGTTTATTTGCTCTGGGCATCATGTAAATTTTTCCACCCCTTTAGGGTATGTTCGCACTGCATCTTTTAGGACATATTTCAGGGCATAATTGCGCTGCAATGCGCCCCGAAATTTGTCCTGTAATTATGGTGCCGTCTTCCCCGCCACATATTGAATGCCGGCAAAAAGAAGTGACATGTCAGTTGATAATGAAAGTGAATGGGGCCACACGGTGACTTGGAGCGCACACATGTAGGCGACGTAAGACACCGTGTGCACTTAACCTTACACAGATTTTGTTAAATATGAATATTTAGATTTTATATATAATTTATATATTATATGGACATTGGACTTTACATAGCGCCTTATGTTGCCTTTCTTTTTTATGACCAGTTGTCGCGTTCTTACTGACACCTATGTTAGAATTTTATCTCTATGTTCAGTTTATGGCTGTATCCATGATTATTACGGAACTGTCTATCTGTGTACTGGATCGACATGTATTGCAATAAACATTGTTGAATCATAATTTATATATTATGATTGAAAAATGACATATGTCCAAGAGTCAACTAAGGCTATGTTCACACGGCTTATCCACAGCGTAATTGCGGGGACGGATTTCGCCCACAATTATGCCGCGGGGTGGGGGGCTCGCCGGCCCCATAGGCATCCATTATCCACGGCGCGTATCCCGCCGGGATAATTGACATGTCACTTTCTCCCCACTCGCGAAATACGGCGAGTGGGGAGAGGAGACGGAATCCATAGTTCTCTGAGAACTGTGGATTACCGTAATGACAGGGATGGATTTCAGCCGTATTTCACGCAGTACGGCGCGAAATACGGAACAAAATCTGCCCCAAAATAAGCCGTGTGAACATGGCCTAAGGGTGCTTTCACACGGTGTGTTTTTGGTGCGTTTTTCAATGCGTTTTTTGTGTAGGAAGGCACAGCAATTAATGCTGTACATTGCTGCACAAAAATCGCGGTAATTACTGTGATTTTTGTGCAGCAATGTAAAGCATTAATTGCTGTGCCTTCCTGCACAAAAACGCATTGAAAAAACGCACCGTGTGAAAGCACTCTAAGGGTGAAGAAAGATGTGGATGAAGGGAGATAGGATTTTTTTTTTTTTTTAAGCTTTGTTTTTCCCATTAATGAAGACTTTGGATCCCATAAGGCAAGAACCAATCTGCGTTATTTGAATATTTCATTCCTGATCCCAGAGTTGCCATCAGACTGGATCTAAACTCTTTACAGCTCCATAAGTATTAATATTATTTAGTTTCAGGTAGATTTCGAAGCCTTTCCTGAAGCCTCAACTGTTCCTGCTGTGACCAGCTCTGCAGGCAGCTATTCCACAGAGTCACAGTTCTACATAGTGAAAAAGGCTTTTCTCTACTGCAGATTGAACCCTTTTTTCCTCACACTTTTTGTAGGGGCCATTTATATATTTATATAAATTAATCATGTCCCCCCGAAGCCGTCCTTTCTGAAGACAAAATAAGGTTTATTTCTTTTAACCCCTCATCCTAAATATGTTATAATATTAAATCTATTTAATATTTGTTTTTAACAATCTGTATAAAGAGACTTAAAATTTTACTGCACTTAAATATGTACATGTTCCTCAGGGCATATTGGCATTATAGTGAAGCTTTTGTTAGCATTCAGTGTCAACATTTACTGCGACTTATAAATAGAGATTTTTGTTAGATATAACGTGTGTGTGTGTAAGCATTTCTTTTATACATATTTTTTTTTTAATTATAGGGCCCCTGGATCTACACAGCCCCCATCAGCAAAAAGAAGTCTAGTTCTTTCATCACAACCCAGCCCTTTGTCAGTAAAGAAACTGCGACCGAATCAAGACTATGCTGGATGGAACAAGCAGAGAGTTCTCTCGACACATCCGCAGCCGCAACAATTGCAGGGGTCAGGAAAGAATATTATTTTTACTTTTTCTTTTAAAAGGAGTAAGGACTTGTAGAAATTTTTTTTTCTTTTGTGGTGCTTTGTCAGTCACCCCTTGTCCTAATGTCTCTGAGAGAAGCTGAGTGGGGCTGTTTGGAAGCAAAGTGACACAGCGCACAGCTGAAAATGCTTCTGCCCCTATGTCTAGCAATTGGTGGGGGGGCACAGGACTGGCACCCCCTCCAGTCTGTGTGACTTAAACATTACCCTTTTTGAAAAGTACCGTTTAAGCTGGGGGGAAAATGCTTGTGTGTGAACTGGTTGCAGAATGTTTTAAAATCGGATAAATGGATTTTGGATAAGTTAAATTACTTTCCTTAAAGGGGTTGTCTCGCTATAAACATTGATGGCATATTGCTAGGGTATGCAATCAATGTCTGATAGGTGGGAGTCCTACCTCTGGGACCCACAGCTATCAGTCATTGATGGCATATCCTAGCAATATGCCATCAATGTTTGTAGTGAGACCACCCTTTTAAGTGCTGCACCTTGCTTTCGGTATTTGGAAAACATTAAAAAGCATTTATTAGTCCTCCTCTTTCCAGGGCTATGTCACTGCTTTCTGCTTTTGCAGTGCAGCTGAGGATTTACATTTCCCAATTTCCTAATGCGGTGTCAGTGCTCTTTGTTTTTACCTTTTTTGTAATGATCACCTTATTATACCTACAGATTTTCCAACTTGGGGAATACCTGCTACATGAACTCCATCCTGCAGTCCCTGTTTTCTCTGCAGCCTTTTGCAAATGATTTGCTTAAACAAGGTATTCCATACAAGAAAATTCCACTGAATGCGTTAATCAGGTAGGTTGGGTCTTCCTTAGAGAAAAATAACCTGAAGTAGATTTGTCAGCTAATGTAATACTTGTTCTGTACATATTATGTTGAATCGATGCTTTGTGTGTTGCAGGCGCTTTGCCTTTCTGTTGGCCAAGAAAGATGTCTGCAGTGCTGAGATGAAGAAAGATCTGCTTAAGAAAGTCAAGAGCGCCATCTCGGCCACAGCCGAGCGATTTTCAGGGTACATGCAAAATGTAAGCCCTCCGGACAAATGTTATCTTTAGCAGGTGTAACTGTAGATCTATGTGGGAGAGAGAGAAGAAAAAATGTATATATAAACAAATAGGGTGTTACAATGGTTTGAGGCCAATTCTTGGAGTGGTTCCTAAATAGGAAAAAATTCAACTTTTCCTATTTTTGTACCCACTTGGGTTTTTGATTTCTAAAACTGCAATTGGGGTATTGCAACCCATGTAACAGGCTCACTATCTGTGAGCAGGATGTGATGGAGGGTGAGAAGTTGAGCTCTGTGGTATATATGATTAAGAGATTTGATGCTGAATTTCACTGAAAAATATTAAATCCTGACAATACTTAGGCGAAAAAGTGAAAGTCCTGCTTTCTCTGCCTATGTACATTGATAACGATTATACAGTGTCCAGCACTTGGAAAAATGGTGCTTATGGAAATGAGTATCCCAACTTATCCCAGACGGTCTCGTATTGCGCATTGCGATATCATTTACTACATGTGCCTCATACCATTCCATACTGGATCTCTTTTGCCTGCAATCAGAGTGATCCAATTGAGAGAGGTTGCTGTGACCACCGAAACTTCTTTATCAGTGATCACATATCTTTGTTACTATGTATGGAAATGAATTTATACAACTTGATGATATAAAAAAGTTGCATGGAAAACCAACCAGACTTGAGTGCTGTGGAATATTTTACTTTATGTACGTTGATAGGCAACTTTTCCTGAATCAATCACTGTATGTTAGCAGAGCAGGACTGGAGCACAGTCTCTCTCTTCTGGTTAAAGTACAGAATACAGCTTACTTTTTAGCTATAATTTAAGACAATGTATCTTGGTTATTAAAACTGGCATATTAAATACTTTTTTTTTTTTTTAAATAAAGGATGCACATGAATTTTTGAGTCGTGCCCTTTATCAGCAAAGGAAAAATTATTTGGGGGGGGAAAATGAAAAAAAAGGGAAAAACAGAAAGCTCATCTGGGGGGGACCGATTGGGGCAAAAATCTGCGTGACATAGCGGCAACTCATGTCTATACCTGTCCTTTTTGCAAATTTTGATTTTGGGGTCAGCATTTGTATTATGAAAAAATTAATGCAATAGCTCAGGGAGGGTTTAACCACTCGCGGAACAGCACATTAACTTAAGGACTCTTCCACGGCTTTTTTTGGGAGACGGCGCGGGGATACGGGACCAAATCGTCCCATCATTACGGAATCCACGTTCTAAAAGGAAACCCTGGGTTCCCTCTCCTCTCCCCGCTCGCGAAATCGGGAAGCGGGGGAGGGAAAAGGGCATCACATTATTGGGCGGGGATCCGGGTGTGGATAATGAAAGTCTTAGGGCCGGGAGCGCCAGGCCCCCCTACACGCCGTAATTGCGGATGAAACCGTCCCGCAATTGGCGTCAAAACGCCGTTTTGGGAAAATAGCCTAAACTTTATGGTCCGCAGGAGTCTCTGCAAGGACGTTCTGAAAAATTTTATTGCCGACCGCACAACAACATTTCGTAGAACCAACCCCTTCCAAATTGAAAAAGTCTGAAACCGAAAGTAAAATCATTTCCCCTTGACTCAATAAAAAAAAATTTCATTGTGTTTATAAAGCGTTGTTTGTTTCGGGGTTTTTGAAACTTGAATGTGTTCATTTTTCCACCATATTTCATGATTAAAAAAAAAAAAAAAAAAAGAAGCTTCCAAAGCATCTGTCAATGCAGTCAATTTTTTTTTTTTATGGGGGTGGGGGTTGAATCCTTGCAAAATCAGCGCCGAGAACAGTGTCCAAAGCAGTGGTGTGAAAATACCCCAAGTGGAGCTAATATAGTTTTTCACCCCTTTTCCTAGGTGAAGCCTCACCTCTCAGAAATTACAAAAAAATGAACAACAAAGTGTGAGAAAGCTAGGGAGTGGGAAAAAAGCTAAATTGTGCTTAGTCAGCAATGTGAGTAATTGCCCCCGGTGAGGAAGTGATTAATTTACCACCAATATTTTCCTTTTAACGTCCAATACAACATATGGGATTTTTACGGTTCGGTGTATTTATCCTGAAGATGTCAATAATTTACATTTGCCTTTGTGATTAGGTGTGGTGAAAAGGTCATAAAGCGCGAGCAGTTTAACGATCTCTCTATTGACCTTCCTCGGAGAAAAAAATTGTTGCCCTCAAAGTCAATACAGGATTCCCTTGACCTCTTTTTCCGGGTAAGTTTGCAGCATTTAAAAATTACACTGGAGTTTGATGGTCATCTTCAGAGGTGAAATGGGGATTTGTAAAATGTGTGCGAAGTTAAATCTGAATCCGCTTTACCTGTTAGACTATGTTCACACGGCTTAAAATTTGACGTATTTCGGTCTGTAATTACACGCCGGAGTGCGCAAATTACGGCTGGAATACGTCCAAGTCATTACGGTAATCCACAGTTCTCAGAGAACTATGGATTACGTCTCCTCTTCCTGCTCAGCGAATCCGCCGCGGGGGAGATAAGTGACATGTGAATTACCAGCGGCGTATACGCACTGCTGGTAATGCAAGTCTATGGGCCGGCGAAGTGCTACAGCCCCCCCCCCCCTTCCTCCCTGTAATTACGCCCTGCAAATAAGCCGTGTGAGCCTAGCCTTAAAGGGAATCTGTCCCGCTGCACGTGCGGTCTGTCCTGCAGCGAGGTGGTTATAGAGCAGGAAGAGCTTTATCCCTTCCTATTCTGGGTTAAGGAGTCCAGTGGGTGGTCTTATCTGTGATTTTGCAGCAATCTGTGTTCTCATTAGCAGAGGATGTCGGTAAATAAGACCGCCTACTGGACTCCTTAGAATAAGCTAGAGTAAGCAGGAATTTAAAGGAGTAGAATAAGTACTTCTGAATCTTTCCCAACAAATCTATAATTCAATCCGCTCTGTTCTTCCTGCTCTATAGCATGGGGTCCACAGATAAGATGGCATGTTCAATGGGACAGTTTACCCTTTAAGACTCACTAGTATAAAATTTATGGTGTATGCTCCTGAAATTTAACCCTTAGCGCCGTTGTAAATACCTGATGCCAGTTTAAAACACCTGCATTCTAGCAGGAAGCAGATTTGTTCTTCAGCTGCAAGTGACTCTGTATATGTACAAAAGTAAATTTTCATTGTACATTTATGTATGTGTATATAGATATCTGTTTATCTATAGAGGTTATATAATCTATAGATATACATGAATATCTATATCCTGTCTATAGATATACAAAGAGATCTATATATCTACATGCAGTGTGTATATATTTATTTATATAGCGCGTGTGTGTGTATATATGTGTGTGTATGTGTGTGTAATATATATATATATATATATATATATATATATATAAAAATATATATATATATTTGTGTGTGTGTATAAGCACTAAATAGAGGTGGCACAGGCTCCTATAAATGCCCCATGTACAGTGAAGGCTAGAGGAGGGAAAATTAGTTTTGTAAATTGTATATGAGGGTAGGAGCTTTTCTAATGCACGTTTATGTATATAGATTATAAATGGTAACATGCACTGCACAGGTCCTTTTTGTGTATCACAAAAGTTTGTTCTATGAAGTTAAAGATTAATCTGATAAACTAAAAGTTAATTTAAAAAAAGTGGTGCTCATTTGCTTTTAATGTAAACATTGTCTATGCAGAAGGAAGATCTTGAATATTCCTGTGAGAAATGCAATGGGAAGTCGGCAGTGGTAATCCACAAGTTCAGCCGTCTGCCCAGGTGAGTATTGACTTGTGTGGCAGAGCGTGTATGGGACACGAGTGCGAGCGGCTGAGCGTTGTGTACTGACCGGATTCGTCTCTTCTCTGCAGGGTTCTGATTCTGCACCTTAAGCGATACAGTTTCAATGTGGCGCTGTCACTGAACAACAAGGTCGGCCAGCAAGTGATCATTCCTCGGTACCTTACTTTGTCATCGCACTGTACAGAGAGCACTCGGCCGCCCGTGCCGCTCGGCTACAATGCACAGGCAGCAGCGTATGTTTGAGACTTCTTCTCTATTGTAATATCTGGTTTCTTTGTCCCCATATAGACTTTATAAATGGCCACTAATCTAGGCTGTACATGGGCCTCATAAATTGTAGCTTGTATCGTGTCACGTTGTAGCAGCAAATGCTCGACTGTACACGGAACTCTCCTTAACCCCTTACCGACATCGCATGTATCCATACGTCCTGATGCCGGTAAGCGGCTTTGAAGCGGTGCGATCCTGCTACACAGCCGGCAAGTGTTAGCGGCTAATTGCAGCTACCACCCGGCGCTTACCCTTTAGACACCATGGCAAAGATGTCTAACCCTTTAGACACCATGGCAAAGATGCCCGCAGCGTCTAAATGAATGAGAAATGGTGCCATGCACCGTTCCTCACTGCTATCAGAGCCCCTGCAGCGAAATTGCGGGGATCTGATCGCTGAACATGGCTGCTGGAAGCCTTGTGAAGGCTTCCATCATTGCCATGTTTTCGATTGCCCCACTTCCAGCCCAAGGAAGTGGGGAAACTGCCGTCTGGGTACACCCTAATGCATTGCATATACAATGCATTAGGCTTTAGAAATGATCGCGCCCCCTGGTGGTGAAGCGCCATATGAAAGGGAAAAAAAAAAAGTTTTAAAGTGTGATAAGTTTGTTTTTTTTTTTTTTTTTTTTAAAAAAAAATTCAAAATCCCCCCCCCCCCCCGCCCCTTTTTGCCAATTTTACAATTTTTTTTTATTATTTTTTTTTAAAAGTTCTATCGCCGCGTCCGAAAAGTCCGCTGTATTAGAATATAACATCATTTATCCCGTACGCTGTACACCATAGAAGCAAAAAAAATCCAAGTGCCAAAATTGCGCTTTTTTGGTCATTTCACATCCTATAAAAATTAGAATAAAAGTGATCAAAAGTGACATTCATTCCAAACTGCTAGCAATAAAAAGTACACTTCAGTCCGCAAAAAATGCTCCCTCACTGACGTCCGTAGGTGTTAGTACAAAAAAGTTATTGGTCGTACAAAATGGCGATACAAATTTCAAAAACCGAAAATGTTTGGTTTTTTTTACCGTACCAAAACACAACAGAAACCCTACATGTTTGGTATTGCTGGATGTGTCCCGCAAACATGGCGCAAGTAGGTTTTTTGGGTTTTTTCACATTTTGCTGTTCCCCAGTATATTCTATGGTAATATGAATAACACCATTGGAAAGTACATCTTGTCCTGCAAAATAAAAGCCCTCATCTGTCTATGTAGGATGTAGGTGGAAAAATAAAAGTTATGGCTCCCGTCAGGAAGGGGTTAATGGGGAGTAACCGCACAAGCGCGGCCACTTCTCTTTTCTGAAACGTGAATTTCGAGGGCACGTTCTCGACGGAGCCCGCACCGATCAGACATGTTTGGTGTATCCTATTGATATACCTTAAATGTCTGGGATAACTCCTATGAGGGCTGGTTTGAAAGTTGTTTTTTTCTATGTTTTTTTTTTTTTCCTATTAAAATGATTTGTAACAAATATTTTCTCTTAATCCAGGAATTCACGACCTCTAAAAACCTCACAGATAGTAAAGTCCTGGCGTGTGGGCAACGTCTCAACAGCGATGAGGTATGTCTGGATCTATTTGCTGGATATCGAACATGTGGTGGAGTTGAGCCGTTGCTTGGTGTTTTTTCGAAGTTTAAAGTGACCACTATTGTAACCAATTATATTCCACAGCGCTGTACTGACAGTCATTGCTCACATCGGTCCCCGTCCCCATTGGGGCTCAGTCTAAATTCCAGATTAGCCTCTGTATGTTTTTGGATTGTAGGGAAAACGGCAGTAGCTGGAAAAACCCACCTGAATATGGGGAGAACTTCTAAACTCCTTGCAGAACCCAGGACCCCAGCACAGCAGAGCAACTGTGGCTCAGTGGTTAGCATGAGGCCTAATGTAATTTCTTCTCAATAGCACTGAGCACGTTAGGTGGATGTGGGCGCTGTAGCTGTTCTCCTGTTTAGCTGTAGAACCACTTGAACATTAAAATCGAAATGTGCGCGCTTTGTGCGGTTTAGGCCACGTTCTGGGTGCACCTATGTGAACAAATTTTTAAGAAATTCGGAAGGAAGGCGAGGAACTGCTTCATTGCAGAAAGGCTTGTTGCATGTGCACTCATTTTCTTTTTATTATATATTTGCAGTCAGGCTATGTTCACGGCAGTAATTGCGGGACTTATTTCGCCTCGCAATTACTGCCGTGTGCCCGGGAGCGGGCCGGGGGGGCCGGCAGCCCGCCGGCCCCATAGACATGCATTATTCTCGCCGCGTATACGCCGTGAATATGTAGCAGGTCACTTCTCTCCCCGCTCGGCGCAGGGAGAGGAGACGTAATCCATAGTTCTCTATGAGAACTGTGGATTACCGTAATGACTGGGATGTATCTCACGCAGAACGGCGCGAAATACAGGTTGAGATATGTCCCATTTTAAGCCGTGTGAACATAGCCTCAGAAAAAAAAGCTGTATGGGGGGGGGGGGGGGATTATTTGCAGTAACATTTGACTGATACTTTTGTCCTTGTTAATGTTCCTGCCTAGAAAACAAAGCCTTAAATCCACCAGCAACGTGCCCATCTGCTTAGATTCTGAAAGTGAAGACGAGCCCCTGAAGAGAAGTGTTATTAACCATAAAGCAATGAATAATCTGTTTAGAGATCTGCCGTGCGAAGATGCGGACAAGGTGAGAACTGATGCAGAAGAGGTCACCGCAGGCTCCATCTTCTCCTTGAACAAAGATAAAAAGTTTTTCATTCAACGTTTATCCTTTTAGAAATCGAGCCTAGAAAACGTGAAATGTCAAGATCTGACGGATACGAGTTTTGAGGAAATGAACGATGACGAGATGATGGCGGCTGTGATGGAAATGACCAAGAAAGACTCCTCTCTCCATGCTGCCAACGAAGAGGAGGAGAAGCTGGCGAGCAGTCCAGATACCGGTTTTGGTGGCGATGACGAGATTCAAGAAACCATTGAAAATATGGAGACTATAGAGGAAGAGAAGTCAAAGGCTTTGAGAGAACAGAGTAGGTTTGGCTCTCCCGTTCAGTAATGCAATGCAATATGACATTCGACGTACCTGTATCTTATAATGCTGGTAGGAAAGTATGAAGCGGCCTTACTCGCTGAGCCCTCTTCATATGCGACAGGGACTGGCAGACTTATAGTTGTGATCTGCTGTTTAATTATACCGCACCATCTAAATAAAATCAGAACAGTGCTGTGCTCCGTTCCTTTACCAAATTGGCACAACAGCAACATTATTGTGGGGTGTGAGCGGTTGCCAAGACAGCTGGAGGGCTCATGAAGGTGCCATGATACTACTTCTGTTACATCCTTCCATAGGCAGGCTAATATAGGAGAAAAAGGTTTGTACACCTTTCTGCAGATCACAGAACAGAGTACAAACTAATACAACACCTAGTGGTCAAGTACTGGGGTAGGGGGTCTGCAAATAAGAAAAAAGTTGTGTTCAAAACATCCCTTTTTTTGTCATTGTACAGCTGAAATAAGTGACACATCAATGTTATAGCGGTGTTCGTAAAAGTCTGATACGTTACAATATAACATCAATCATCTAGTACGGTGACCACTGTAGCAGGCACACAAATTTCCAACACCACAATGCTTTTGGTTAACTTATTGTTCTAAAAAAATGGAATAAAAAGTGATTAAAAAGTCGCATGCATCCCAAAATGGTCCTAATGAAAATGGCCCGGGCGCCGGCGGAGATCTCTTCAGCTGTATGCGATTCCTCTGGGAGCACATACAGCTGACTCGAGTTACCCGCTCCCTGCTCCGCAATAGGACTTTGGAAGGACTTTGCAAGTCTGCTTGCGGCACCCTCCGGAGTATTCTGCACTGCGCAGCCTGAAGACCTCACGCCCTCTGTGCTGGGAATAAGACGGAGCGCAGCGGGGGGGAGAGAGGTGAGTATTTGTATTTTTATTGAAAACACTGCCTATACCTGCCTATGGGGGACCAATACCTGCCTATGTAATTTTATTGGTATCCATTTTTATTTTTGAAGTTTACTAGTATCTGCTGCATTTTCCACCCTAGACTTGTACTCGGGTCAACAAGTTTTCCCTGTTTTTTTGTGGCAAAATTAGGTGCCTTGGCTTATATTCAGGTCGATTTATACTCAAGTATATACGGTAAATGTAATCACAGTCAAATATATTCCACACTAGTACCAATAAAAAGTGCACTTCAGTCCGCAAAAGGTACAGAAAGTGTTTGGAAAGTTTTTTACGGTACCAAAACATAATGGAAACAGTACATTATAATGTTTGGTGTTGCCGGATGCATGTCAAACTGTAGAACACAGATGACACATTTATACCGAAGACTGAACGCTTTAAAAGCAAAACACCCGAAAACCTGGTGCTAGTGTGTCCTATGTAGATGACAATTTAGGAATGGGATGGCTCTGGGAAAATAGGGAGGGAAGAACGAACATGGAAAAAAAAAAAAATAGGCCTCGGTGTTAAGTGGTTAAAAAGTACATCTTCTGCAAGAAAAACCAAAAAACGTATGACTGTGTAGATGGAGAGATTAAAGAAAAATGTTTGGGCTTTTGGAAGCTGGAGGGGGGGGGTGGGGTGAAAATAACAGAAATTATTGTGGAGTTAAGGGGTTCAGAGTGAAAGTGATTTTTGTCTACGGTGATATCCAACAAAACGTCACAGGATGACTGTGCGGTCCATCATAATAAATGCGATTATGCATGTTAGGCTTTTATTACCCAGCATGCATTGTATTATTCCCATGATCACCCTGGTAACCTGGTCTCTCTCCCTCTGTTCCAGGTGCTGCCCCGTACAATGAGCTGGCCAAAGACTTTGATGAAAATAAAGAGAATAAGACCCCGGACGGTTCCCAGAACGACACGGACTGGATGCAGTATGAGCTGGACCGAGAACGAGAGGAGCAGGAGCTGCAGCAGGCTTTGGCACAGTCTCTACAAGAGCAGGTGAGTTCAGGGGTGGTATGTTATAGCGGCTATCTGCAGGCAGGTCTGGTTTGACTCTGTTGCTGCCATCTTTGGTCTCTTACACCTTCACGTACTTGGTAGCTGCTGATAGAGATGGTTTTCTGCCATTTCTATCCTTCTGCATATTTTTCCCCCACAGAGAGCAGCTGGTGAAGGGAGACTTGCTTTAACGTGGTAATAGTCAATGCAAAGTGAATGGACAAAATAGAAATCAAATCAATATTTGGTGGGACCGGCCGTTGCCTGTTATAGGGACACTGCTGAAGAGGGGTAATGTTTTACTATTAGGAATGATGTAGGGGTGTGGAGACTTAAACAACATTAGTCGCGTCTCTGAAATCCAAAATATATTCTAAAAGACTCATGGGAAATGGGCTACTACTCTGGAGCTCCACATATTGGATCGGACTCTTGACTCTCTCTTGCAATATGAAAGGGATTAATGCCAACCAAATATTCATCTGCAGACGTCCGTTTCTGGGTGTTTTCCCCCTCATCAGTGCAGGGTAGAATACTGGCTGGTTAGGGGAGAGGCAATTGATGTAGCTCAAAAGGTGGTGCTGCAGAGTCCCAGCTCTTTTCTGATGAGCTTTTACCCCCCCTTTTGAGCTACGACACTTGACCCTCATCTAACCAACCAGTGTTCTACTGTGCACTGATGAGGGGCAACAGCCCGAAACGGCTGTCTGCAAATGAAAAACTGGTATGGCATTAATCCCTTTCACATTGCAAGGCTCAGTGCGTTGAATGTGACTTGAGCGCTGCAGAGTCCGATCTCATTTCTCATGAGCCTTATAGAATATACTTAGGAACACTTGTACACAGTTCTGAAGGAACTCGGCGGAGAGGTTGTCACACACGTCTTGGAGAAGTAAGCCCAGATCTTATGTAGCTGCACCGGACCTTCTGTTTCTTCATATAATCCCAGACTGGATTATGGCATCCGGTTCCCTGTGGAGCCACGTCCTTTCCAAGACTCCAAAGACAAAGGGCAGTCACATCAAATATTTGCTACAATTTTTTTTTGTTCACTCACTTTACACTTTGAATTAAATAATCTCTTAAGGCTATGTCTACACTGCAGTGGACAAAAAACGACCTTAAAACGAATTACTAAAATCTGTCGTGAAACTGAGTTTTCTGTCCACTGCCTGTCAAAAGCAGCTGAAAAAACGTCCGTTTTTTGGTGCGTTTTTTTCATTTTTTGAAGCGTTTTTTTGAAGCGTCTTTGCTCTGCTTTTTAATGTATGCGCAAATTAAGCCATTGGATGTAAACTACACCCTACAGGTGGAGTTAACATGTTAAGTAGTCACTTCCTTTAGATCACTGTAGCCATTGTGAGCACATTGTCCTTTGTGTGCTACTACTTAATTTTGCACCAGATTCTTGCACCAAAATCGAGAAAAAACCCACATAATCTTTGCATACAGCAAGATAACTGTATTACCATCAAAATCTGTAAAGAACGCCGGAGGCCTTGTTACTTTTTATGTTCCCCTTGCCATTTAGTAGATTTAAGAAATCCCTTCTGAAGCATCTATTACAGGCTGCCAAAACTATAATTCCACGGAAATGGAAGACACCTGTCCCCCCAACCTTGGAAGATTGGTTTGCAGAAATTAGTGGGGTTCAGAGAATGGAAGAATTGATAGCCCACACTCCCGAGCAGGCATATAAATTTACTAGGACCTGGTCTAGCTGGTCCCTTTTCAAAAATTCCCCACTTTATTTTTCCATCACCTGTTAGTGTGGGATTGACTGTGGGCAGGCTGGGTGCTACTCTCTTCTCTACATTGGGTGTTCCCCAATATTCCTTCATTTTTCCTTATCCCCATCCTCCCTCCCCCGTTTTTGTTTTTTGTGTGTGCATCCCTCTTTCTTATACGTCTTGTGAGACTTCCTTTTGTTGTATGGGTGTTTTGTCCTCTCTGTTGTGCTGGCGTGGGTCTTTTCTTTTTTCTTTAATTATTTATTTATTTATTTTATTTTTTATATATATATATATTTTTTCTCTCTCTCTTTTCTTTCCTTTGGGTATATGGGTGTTCACAGCCCGTCTTTTGTTTCTTTTTTATTAGTTCGTAGCATATATTCATTCTCTGCTTGCCTCTTGGCAGCTATCAGGAATGTGACATGTCATGATATGCATATTAGATGTCTTAGTGATTAATATCCATATCCTTTTCCCTTTTTATTGCCAATGCAGTTCTTGCTTTGTTATGATGTGATCTTGACATAATGCTTGCTGTGAGTTTATGTTCATTGACATATTTTGTTCAATAAAACTTCTTTGAATTTGAAAAAAAAAAAAATCTGTAAAGAAAAGGATTTTAGCGCCAAAATCCCCAAAAACGCATTATTGCGCCAAATTCCGTAAAAAAAAAAATATTTTTAGTGTCAAAAGCTAGATCACTTTATTAGCGCCAACATTTTTAAAGATATTGATCTTCGCGCCCAAATCCGTAAAAAACGGATTCTGGCGCCAAAATCCGTAAAAAAAAAAAACCCTATTTTTTGGTATCAAAAGCTAGATCACTTTATTAGCGCCAAAATCTGTAAAAATACGGATTCTGGCACCGAAATCCGTAAAAAAATGTATTTATTTGCGTCAAAAACTAGAACACTTTATTAGCGCCAAAATCTGTAAAGATACGGATTTTAGCCCCAAAAGCCATAAATAAACAGATTCTGGCGGCGAAATCTGTAAAAAACTTATTTTTGGGCATCAGAAGCTAGATCACTTTATTAGCACCAAAATCTGTAAAAAAAAATATTTTTATTGCCAAAAAACGTGAAAAAAAATGGGTTCTTGCGCCAAAATCCGTAAAAAAACACGTATTTTTTGCGTCAGAAGCGAGAACATTATTAGCGCCAAAATCTGTAAAAAAAATAAATAAATAAATAAATATTTAGTGCCAAAAAACGTAAAAAAAAAAAAAACGGATTCTTGCGCCAAAATCCGTAAAAAACGTATTTTTGGCGTCAGTAGCGAGATAATGTTATTAGCGGCAAATTCTGTAAAAAAAAAAAAATTACTTTAGTGCAAAAAACGCCAAAATCCATAAAAAAAAAAAACATATTTCTGACGTCAGAAGCGAGAACTTTATTAGCGCCAAAATATGTTAAGAAAAGGATTTTAAGATCAAAATCTGTAAAAAAAAAAACAAAAAACTTATTTTTAGCGAAAAAAATATGAATTGCGCAAAAAATAGTTAGCGACCAAAGCATGATCATTTTATTACAAAAGGTACAAAAAAGGACACATCAGGACTTGTATGCAGATTTGATAAGGAGTAACCTTTATTAACACCCACTATAGGTGGGACTTGGGTCTCCTGGGATGGTTTTCATTGAAAAATCGCTGCAAAAAACGCCATGAGTTCGCGCCAAAAGACGTCCGCCGCTTTCCATAGACTCCTGTAGTAAATTTTCTGCCCGGCTCTGGCGTTTTTTAGAACATGTTGCAAAATACGACCAGTGAAAAAAACGAGCAGAAAAAAGAAGCTCAGTGTAGACAGCAGGAGGGTTTTACAATAGAAGTTTATGGGAGATGATTAGTCGTTTTTCCAGCGTTTTCAGAAAACGAAAAACGCTGAAAAACAGACGATTTTCTGCGCAGTGTAGACAGAGCCTAACACTTCTATTTTTGATAACATTGTTACTTTACATCATTTGCACCTACCTCAAACTTTTGCACAGTCCTGTATACATTTGGGCACACAGGATCAGAGACCTCTGCTCTCAAGTTCCCATTAGTTCCGTTGCTAGCATGTATACACCTTTGCAAGGATGGGGTTAGCCTTGTCATCACTATATCTCTATATAGATTTGGTGAAACCAATGGCTCTGTTACTAGATCCGTTCTCTAACACTTTTCTTGCCTTGTTGATGGTTACAGGAAGCTCGAGAAATGAAGGAAGACGATGACCTGAAAAGAGCGACGGAGCTGAGCTTACAAGGTGACTCTTCTACTTCAATCCATGCACATAGGATAAATGAATAATATAGAACGCAAGATAATTACATTCAACTCGTCTCCATTTACATCATCACAAACTTATTAGTAAACCTCAGTATGAGCTGGCTGTCGTTGTAGAGATGTTAAAGGGATGTTGCGATTTGGTAAAATCTCTTCTGAGGCAGTCTTGTAACGCTCCTCGAGCTGGCCCCAGATTGGGGAGATTTCTGCTCTTGCACAGCTCTCCCCCATTCATGTCTATGGGAGTTCTGAATATAGCCTGTGCTCTGCAATATTTGAGACTGCCGTCGAAATGAACAGGGAGAACTTCAAAAGTGCAGTCATCTCACCATTTTCGGAGGGCAACCATTAGCGAGCTACAAATTGTAGAACACCTTTAGGGTATGTTCACACGGTATCTATCCAATAGGCCCCAAAATTCGGCCTGTAACTACGGTAATCATAGTTGTCAGAGCCATGAATTAACCTCCGTTATAATGGAGGTGAATGGGGCCGCGTCCCTTCCTCCACCCCACCCATGCACGCTTTAGAGGTACATACTTGCCAGGGTAGGGCATGTCAAGAAAATTAGTAAAACCTACTCGTTGGATTCTACAGTTAAAACCTGCGTCAGACACCGTTCCCACTAAAGCATTAACTCCTTCAGTCTCTGGATCTGTGGGAGTCAGACCTTCATCAATAATAATATGCTGATATACCAGCACTGTGCAAGATAGGAATAGTTAAACTGTCCCAAATATCGGCACTTGCTCATTGTGGGACAGTTCAGTGGTTGGTGACTCTTTACATGCAGTAACACATAAGCCCCTAAAAGCTAGTCAAGTACTGTCCTAGCTTACAGGGGTGTTCCCATACGTGCTTTACCGTGCTGCAGGTCTACTCATAGCTAGCTACGAACTCCCATAGAAATGAATGGGGAGGTTGGCCGCAAGCACGGTCGTCCTCAATCACAGAGGCGGTCGGCTTGTAGCTAGTTACGAGCAGAGCGAAGAAGTTTGTGAGAATACTCCTCTAATAGAAATGTGAAGGTTTTATTTAAGGGAGTGAAAAACTATTTTTGGTTGTGGATTTCAGCACATTTATTGATTAGTAATTTACCTACTGTCTTCTGAATGCAGAGTTTAACAGCTCGCTGCTGGACGGGGCGATGTCTGACGAGGATTCTGGAAATGAAGATGTTCTAGACATGGAATACACGGAGGAAGAAGCTGAGGAGCTGAAGAAAAACGCTGAGGTAACATTGGCTTAATGTTCTTGTTTCTCTTTGAAGTTATCACCTCTTCATATGTTTGAAGCGGTTTAGATGCTGAAGTGTTTAACGCTCTGTGTCTTACACTTGCAGAGCGGAGATCTGCCGCACTCCTATCGCCTGGTCAGTGTTGTCAGTCACATCGGAAGCTCGTCATCCTCCGGTATTAGACATGGACTTGTTTTTATAGTAATGTTTGTTTGTCATTCTATAGTGTCCCTCAGTATCCTCTGAAATCAATGGGTTAGGGTTCCTATCATAGACTTTAATGACACATCGATAGGATACATCATCAAAGTCTAATAAGTGCAGGTCCCATCTTTGTACCGGAATCTCTCATAGAACAGAATAGGTAACACAGCGCTCCAATGTACTCGGAACTCCCATAGAACAGAATGGAGAGAACACAGCGCTCCCCTTTACTGGGACCTCCCATAGGACAGAATGGAGAACACAGTGATCTTCTGTACTGGGAACTCCCATAGAACAGAATGGAGAACACCGTGCTCCCCTGTACTGGGAACTCCCATAGGACAGAGTGGAGAATACAGCTGAAACTTTTGTAGGCTGGTTTTCAGGATAGGTGCTGGATCTGTACCTAGCAGAATTTGATGGCCTATCCTTTTGGCCAAAGTCTATTGTGGGGACAGTCCTTTAAACTAAACCCTTCTGTTTATTCAGGGCACTACATAAGTGATGTGTATGATATCAAGAAACAAGCGTGGTTCACCTACAATGACCTGGCTGTGTCAAGAACTCAGGAGTCCACAGTTCAGAATGACCGGGATCGCAGCGGCTACATATTTTTCTATATGCACAAGTAAGTACTAGAGTCTGCTAAAACGTGTCTCCCCAATACGGAAGAGTCACAGACAAAGAAGTGGACGTCCTTTCTAGAAGTCTCACTGATTTTAAAAGCCGCACCCTCTTTTGTCGGGCCAGGTGCAGAGGTGTCTGCAAACTGTCTAAGAACCAGAACTATTTACCAGACTGTATTTGGAGACAGGGTGTATTAATGTCTGCAGCCACATGTTGATATAGGCAACCTTAAACCCATATTCTACAAATTTTTTGCTAACTGTATTAAAACTAATCATTTAAAATAGCAAGGTAGAATAGACAAATACAGCAAATCTATCTCTGCTAAATGTGAGCTGACAGATTATATCATTCAATTCCTGATTTCTCTTTACAATAAAGTACTATCATTGTACAAAGTAGAGCGGTGTAATCTGCAAGTTGTTAGGGTATGTTCACATGATGTTTTTCATTATGAAAAACGGTTTGCAAAGTGCTGCGTAAAATGTATCCAAAGTGTGTGTATGTTTTTGGATGCATACTCTGTGCAGCAGGATCGCACCCTATAGTTTTAAACAGGGCGCCTGCTGCCTAAAACGGATCAAAAATTGACGTGAATTCTTTGAATGGATCAGAGAAACGCACCAGAAAGATGCATGTAAAACACGCGATGTCTGAACGCCGACGTCTTTTATTTTTAAACTAATGTAAATCACACTGGGTCTGTTTTGGGTCCAAAACACTGATCCAAACACGCATCTAAAAAAACGCAATGTGAACATACTCTTAGGATCCGTGTGAACATACCCTTTGAGCTGCGTGTTTGGATCCATCTGTCGGACCCTAAATGGACCCAAACACGTATCTAATAAATTGTAGTGTGATTTACATTGTTTTTAATATGAAACACGTATCGGTGTTCACACGAGTGATCGCCGATGCATGATTACATTACGTCTTTCAAATCCGTCCCAAGAATTGTCATGTCAATTCTTCATCCAAAAGATGCAGCAGGAGTCCTATAATAACTATAGGGTGCGATCCTGCTGCATCCAACACGGATCCAAACACACAGCTGCCTCTATAATAAACTATAGGGAGCGATCCTGCTGCATCCAACACGGATCCAAACACACAGCTGCTTGTTGGATATGTGTTGGCTCCGTTTAGGATCTGATCGCTGCATTTTTGGATGCAGTTTTCGGATCCAACACGGATCCTAAATGAGATCCAAAAATGCAGTGTGTAGGGTCGCTTACAGATGGAATTGCTGCACTAATTTAAAAGAGTAACAACATATAGGGCAGCAGCTCTATCTGTAACAAACTGCAAGTATTACACAGCTCTTCTAAGGGTATGTTCACACAACGTGTTTGCAGGGTGTACTGCAGAGTGTAATTGCCCTGCAATGCGCCTGAAGTACGCGCCGCAAATATGCTAAAAATCATAGCGCTCAGAGTCCTATGATAACCCGGTGAATTTCCCTGTGACGGGGAAAACCAAAGTGATAGGAGGCCGGACCGTAGCGCTGTTGAACGCGCCGCCACCCGTCGTATGAACAGACCCTTCGTACTCGTAAAATGATGACTAACACGATATTGTAAAGAGATATCAGGAATTGAGTGATGCAATCTGTCGGCTCATATTTAGCAGAGATTTGCTCCATTGCTAAATTTTAATTTCAGACTTGTAGGATAGACTATTTTGAAATAACTTAATATTTTTAATATAGTTGACACACAATTTGTAGAATATAGGTTGGAGGTTGCCTATGGAAACGGTCTAAAACACATGCTAATGTACGCTGGTGTTTTGGCACAACTTGCCGTAATCGGTGTGCCTAAATGTTGTTAACTTATTGAGAGATTTCCGGTGTAAAGCGATCGGTCTTTTCTCTCTCTTCAGGGACATATTTGAAGAAATGGTTGAAGAGGAGAAAAAGGCCCAAACCTCCAGCAGTGACCCAAATAGATCCAGCAGACCCTCGATGTGACCGTTCCCAGGGCACGGGCCTCTAGACTTGCACTGAACTCGGATCCTTTGGCTTTGTGAGCGGTGTCCTGCCACAGAGATGTAATAAGCACATGTACAGGTCCTCAGCACCCTTCTGTAGCTTGCTGCCAAACAACCCTGGGATCATGACACAAACTGAGAACTGCCGATGTCACAAGCTACTGAAATGTCACTGCTACATTTGCTAACGGGACGGCGGCGCTTCTGTCATGCTGTCCCTTTCTCGCAGCAATAAGCTTTTAAAGTCTCCCTCAGCTTTGGAAATCTTCATGACACTACGCAGCTGCTGAGCTTCTGGTGTAGAGGCTGATGGACTTGGACGGTTTTTCTTTGTTTACTTCCCCTATTGCATTTTGGAAATTTGGCTTTAATTTCTGTTTGAGAGTTTAAAGGTACAATGAACCTAAATGGCCTTCATCTCTGGTACAGGTAAAGGAGTGTTCCCAGCTCACACTTTATAACATATCCTATTGTTATGCCAATAAAGTCTGATAGGTAGGGACCTGCACCTTTCTTGGGAATATGCCCCTGAAAGTTTCGGCTCAAAATGTTCTCCATTCTGTTCTATGGGAGTTCCCAGTACAGAGGTGTGTAGTGTTCTCCATTCTGTTCTATCCAATCTTTTCTGTGGGAGTTCCCAGTACAGGTGAGTGCAGTGTTCTCTGTACTGGGAACTCCCATAGAACAGAATGGAGGAGTGCAGTGTTCTCCATTCTGTTCTATGGAAGTTTCCAGTACAGGGGAGCGCTGTATTCTCCATTCTATTCTATGGGAGTTCCCAGTACAGAAGAGTGCAGTGTTCTACCTTCTGTTCTATGGGAGTTCCCAGTAAAGAGGAGCACTGTGTTCTTCATTCTGTTCTATGGGAGTTCCCAGTACAGGGGAGTGCTGTGTTTTCTCCATTCTGTTCTATGGGAGTTCCCAGTACATGGGAGCGCTGTGTTCTCCATTCTGTTCTATGGGAGTTCCCAGTGCAGAGGAATATGATGTACTCCGTTCTGTTTAAGTTTCCAGTACAGGGGCGCACTATGTTAGTCTGTACTCAGAACTCCCCTAGAACAGAATGGAGTGGTGCGCATGCGCTACCACTTCTCCAGCCTGAACAGACCCTTTCAGGACTCGTTACCGAGATAAATGTGGGTCTCATCTCTGGGATCCGCACCTCTCACCGCCATCAAGGTCTATGGTGGGAACACGGGTTTAAACCTGATCTGTTATCAGTCACTTTAGGCTGTGATGAATCTCGCGACGGTAAGTTCCCAGTAACTCCCTGCTGACCTCACCCCCACGATCACTATGGTTGCATATCTCCAGTGCTGAGAACTTCCAGATGTCTTAGCCTTTGGGCATGTTCACACGGCGGTTTTGGCCGCGAGTTTTGCCGCGGCTCTAGCCCTGGTTCCCGCGGCCAAAGCCTCGTCGAACCTCGCTGCATACTCGCGTCTCCCGATGTGGGTTTGCGGCGTGGGTGCTGGGCGTGGTCTCGACGTGGGTGGGGCGTGGTTTGGGGCACGGCTTGCGCCGAGGGTTTGCCCCCGTGCAAATTAATAGCAGGGGGCAAACTGCGCCACGAATCGCGCACCACCTGCGACAGCACCACGCGTCCGCCGTGTAGAGCACTCCCTGTCAAGAATTGACATAGGAAACCATGTTAATAAACTGAGCGCGATTTGGGCGCAGTTTTGGCCGCGGAAACCACGTCTGAACCTGCGGTCAAAACCGCGTCCCAATCCGCCGTGTGAACAGGGCCTTACCCTTTTAAGGCTACAATCTGAAATATGAATTAACAATTTTTGCTTTTCTATATGAGATGAATCTAAGTTTTGTTAAGACTTTATACAGGGGAAGTTGCTGTAAGATTGTTCTGGGTTTTTTTTTTCTTCCCCTTGCCTCCTTTCCTGCTGATTCATAGCAATAAAATGGTGTGGTAGCATGTGCTGGACCACGCCAGCCGACCTGGAAGCGGTAGAAGCAATGGATGCTGGGTACTAATGACAATCAGCCGCGAAGAAGACAATATTTTTAAAAGTTTCTATTTATGCCTATCTGGTCCTCGTCGTGTTCTTTTATACATGTGGGCATTATTCCTGCATTTCATGGAGCTCGTATCCATATTTCTCATCTTTGTTACGTTCAGCACTTCTTGGCTCGTCGCTGAGGTTTCTCGCCTTCGTCATTCACCACATAAGCTAAACGCGCGTGTTCTGCCGTGTCCACACGCCGGCCGTTTGTAGTCTGTCCACCTGGGAGACGTTTCTTGGGTCCTTTCTGTTTTTTTGCAGGTTTCAACTTCTAAAATGCTGTTTATATAAATCTTTGTAACATCCTCTATGCCCCCCGCTCCTCTCCCACTCCTGATATTTCAGGTAAATTGTATTTTGATTTAGTTGTACATATTCTATCATATTTAACTATTTTAGGCTTTGTTTTTATGTTGTCTTTGTTCTGTATGAAAAAGACATAAAGACGTTAAATAACTCGCTGCCTTTACTGGTTTTTGGTTCTGTTCAGATATCCTGGGAGCCTGAGCTCTGGTTTTAAGAAACCCTTGTAGTTTTACACGGCATGATTACTCGTTGGCACGTCTCGTATAGAAAAAAATACAACCTGTAGACCTTGACAGAAATACCTTTTGGTTTCTGTTGAGGATTTTAAAGGGGTTCTGCCACCATAGACAATGATATCATATCGTTAGGATATGTCATCATTGTCAGCAGGGCTGTGGAGTCGGCAAGCCAAAGCCCCGACTCCTCAATTTCCCAAACTCCTGACTCCCTCATACACGGCGCATATTTAAGTGATAACTTTACTGCAGTAAAATGGTAACATCAGGCTGTTTATCACCTTATGATACAATAATCAAGCTATTTAGGTAGAACAGACACTGACAAGCAAAAGGGTAACAATGTTTTGATCTTTTGGACACTTGTGGGTAGAGTTAAAGAAAAAGCTGTATTTGTATCAAAGTCCAGTCTGCACCAACATTGTGAATGTGTGGAAGAGACCTGGGATCAGATTTTGGTCAAGATATGCTTGAATCTGATTGAGCCCAGAAGGATTCAGGCAGTGCTGAAAACCAAAGGTGGATTTCCCAAATACTAACAAAATAATAAGAATTAAAATTTTGATTTTTAGGAGCAAAACAGTAACAGTGCAGTTACAGGAAAGAATCTGCCGAACTAAGCAGATGCTAAATACTTGCAAGTCACATGTATAAGATAGGTAAGATGACTGTATATAAAATTACAGTAGCCTCATATACAAAGCTGTAGTGGAGGGTGAGATATGGAGCCGAAAGTCACAAGTTCAAAACATTGTTACCCTTTTGCTTGTCAGTGTAAAATATATTTATTGGATATGACTTTAGGACACACAAAAATTGTAAATATGCAAAACACTGCAGGAACATTTGTGGAGTCTCTGATTTTGTTCTGAGAAATAGTATCGCCTCCATCAGATCCTGCATACATGACCTCACATCTGATCTCATTATTTCCAGGCTAGAGAACAGGCTCTCTACACTAACTTGGGATGGGGGCAAAGCGGTGCCCACAGGGGCAACATCTCTAACAATGTCAGGGTCTAAAGGAATTGCCTCAGCCACAGTCAGGTCTGATGAATGGTTAATCTTCTACTTTGAAAGCAGGAGAAAAATTTTGCTGAAATCTGTTTGCCCTGGGAGCAGAATCTTTTCCCCTGGGGCAGCGCTTTGCCTGCTCCATGTCATCAATTACACTCCTCATGTGATGAGGCTGAAGATATGGGAGCAGTCGCACTGGCCGGACCCAATTCCTCTTGCTCTTTGCATTGAACTAACTGGACCAACTAATTATATATTTTAGGAGTCGGAGTCGGTCCATTTTATGACTACTCCGACTCCTGCAAAATAGGCTCTGACTCCACAACTCTGAAACCACAGCCCTGATTGTCAGATAGGTGCGGGTCCCAACTCTGGGACCCGCACCTATCTCAGGAATGGGCCCCTGAATCCCTCCATGCAGACTGGAGAGTTGGCCGCGCTTGCGCCCGACTCTCCATTCTGTTCCATGGGAGTTCCGAACAGAGCCAAACGCACCACTCGGCTGTACTTGGAAATCCCTTAGAATGGAGAGTGATTGCGGGGGCAGCTCTCCAGCCGGCGCTGCGAGGGGCGAGCGTGTTCCCCACTTGTGGCAAAATCCCTTTAAGTTTATAGAAGTGGTATTCACCTCTGAATTAGCTTTGTGTTATCCCCATTGCAATGCGGCTAACGCGTGTCACCTCTGTGGACCGTGATTCTGATGAGGATCCGCTTGGAAGAAAGGACATGCCCAATGCTTCCCTCCACTCACTCACCCAATCAATCACTGATCTTTGGTTTGGTAAATCAATACCGTATTACGACGTGGTATGACGATGTGGTCAGAAAACACAAAGATTTTAACGTGGAATCAGTGTCAGATTCCACATTAAAATCTATTGTGAACATTCCTTCCAATAAAATAAGGGACTGTAAAAAAAAAAAATAAAACAAGAATGCAATAATCTGAAAATCTTGCAGCCATGTTTTAAAAAAGTTAGGCATTATTTCATTTGGGGGGAAAAGAACAATAAGGGTATATTCACGCAGCGCATTATATGCGCTGCAATACGACAGTTGTTTAAGAACGAGCTGGCTTAGCATGTACTTCTAAAGTGGGGAGGGGGAGGGTGAGGGCGCTTCATTGACTTCTATCATCCCCGGCAAAAACACCGGGTAAAGGACATGTCTTTTCACCCGGGTTAAAAAATGCATTGAGGAAAAGAAAAAATTTCGAAACTCGAGAACATGAATTATGTAATTGGGGGGAAAATTTAGGGTTTTTGTGGCCAATTTACTCCAAAATCACTGAAATTTATCGTGGAACAAACCCAACACTCCGTAAAAATTGATGGTAGCAGCCACCTCCCCAATTGGGGACAGGGTTGACAGAAAAAAATTTTGAGACCCCGTTCACATATCATATCAAACATGTTTAAACTGCCCACGACTTTAAAACGGGTCTCAAATCGGGCAGTCCACCTATTTTACCCTAAATCAGCCAATAAAAGGCCTCTCACTGGGTCACCGACCTCCATTATTCAAAGAAAAAAAAAAAAAAACACCCAAGCAAAGCTGCCCTTTTTATGACAGCCGTGAGAGGGGGGGGGGACAAAAACCCAAAAAATGGAAGCCCCCCTTCCCTTCCATATAGGTTAAAATAAATTGACACCAATATAACGATTTTCTGCACACAAAAACATTTTGAAAAAACGTACAAACCCCGGGCCACTGGCAGGGCTGCGGCACACATTAATTATACATGTACACACACAACCCCGCCACGCACATTTCTGCAAAAAGGGGAAAAAACTACTCGAAATCCCTAAAAAAAGCATTTATGCTACTATCATACATGAAAAAACTTTGAGACCTCGTTTTACATATCATGATCAAACATGTTTAACTGCCCACCCACTTTCAAAATTCTCAAATCGGGGATCCTATCCTTTCTTTACCTCCAATCAGGTTGGGCAAAGGCTGGGGAAAAAAAAGGTACTATAGAAAAACAATCGAGGGGCAATTTTTCAATCAAGGCACTTGACTGTAATACAAAAACATGTTTAAAAGGGAGAGCTCTCAGCACAAATGTATCAAGACACCAATCTGTGAAACAATTTTGTAAAAATTTTTGGGGGCTTTTCAGCGAAAAACCCAAAAAGGGGTGAACACCGAAACATTTCCAACAAGAATAGGACAATGTTTCCCACCAAAATCTCCAGCAATTGTTTCCACACTTCCCACACAGTGACTGTTATTAGAAGAGGGGAGGCTGCACAATGGGGGACATGGCCCACGTGCACCGCTGTGAAATGTTTCTCAGTCTCTAAAGGAGTTCATTATTTTTAAACAAAATGGAGACTTTTCTGCACTTTTAACACTGATGGCAAATTCTATGGCTACATCATTGGTCCTAGGGGGAAACCCGTAATGCACTGGCCCCTATGACTAATTCTATTGTCATTAATGGGCTCCGTCAGGCCCCATTTTTGGATCCATCCGTTAACAGATCTGGTCCCACCTCTGATGCAGATGTGAACGAGGCCTAAAGGGCAGCACTTTTTATGTTTTACAACATCAGGGCGCGGTGGTTGTGATTCGAATAGATTGGGAAATGTTGACAAATGGTCCAGATCACTATAATGTTTTTAAACCGTACAATTTTTATTTTTTATTTTTTTTCAATAAAAACCCTCCGTGCCCAGGACCTCGTTTTTATCCCTCTCTCACCCTCATTCCCCCACGAGGAATAGGAGGTTAAATTTTGCTCAGGGGAAAAGACAAGAAAGATTTTAAGTTGTGTTTTAATAGGGTAAAGCGAAAAGAAAAACAATGGACCTCTTTGAACATCCCTTTGATTTTTTAGCGTCGTTTTTTTCCCCCTCTGGCAGAGCCTGGAACTCGGTGCGAGGCATCCCGAATATTGCCGCAAACTCCTCATTGTTCAGATATTCCTGAAGCAAAGAACATGAAAGTCAATGGATGAGAATTTACTAATGGCTACAACAGGTCCTCCGCAATGTGTGTGATGCTAATGGAAGAAGAGGACACTGTGCTGGATGTGTTACTACAACAGCAACTCCGAAAAACTTCCTATTCACATCCAAATCCTTGTACATAGGAGCAGTATTATAGTAGTTATATTATTGTACATAGGGGCAGTATTATAGTAGTTATATTCTTGTACATAGGGGGCAGTATTATAGTAGTTATATTCTTGTACATAGAGGGCAGTATTATAGTAGTTAGATTCTTGTACATGGAGCAGTATTATAGTAGTTATATTCTTGTACATAGGAGCAGTATTATAGTAGTTATATTCTTGTACATGGGGGCAGGATTATAGTGGTTATATTCTTGTACATAGGGGGCAGATTAGAGTAGTTATATTTTTGCACATGGGGGCAGTATTATAGTAGTTATATTCTTGTACATAGGGGGCAGTATTATAGTAGATATATTCTTGTACATAGGGGGCATTATTATAGTAGTTATATTCTTGTACATGGGGGCAGTATTATAGTAGTTATATTCTTGTACATTGGATCAGAGTTATAGTACTTATATTCTTGTACATGGGGGCAGTATTATAGTAGATATATTCTTGTACATAGGGGGCAGTATTAGTAGTATTATATTCTTGTACATGGGGCAGTATTATAGTAGTTTAATTCTTGTACATAGGAGCAGTATTATAGTAGTTATATTCTTGTACATAGGGGCAGTATTATAGTAGTTATATTCCTGTACATAGAGGGCAGTATTATAGTAGTTATATTCTTGTACATAGGAGCAGTATTATAGTAGTTATATTCTTGTACATAGGGGGCAGTATTATAGTAGTTATATTCCTGTACATAGAGGGCAGTATTATAGTAGTTATATTCCTGTACATAGGAGGCAGTATTATAGTAGTTATATTCTTGTACATAGGGGCAGTATTATAGTAGTTATATTCCTGTACATAGGAGCAGTATTATAGTAGTTATATTCTTGTACATAGGGGGCAGTATTATAGTAGTTATATTCTTGTACATAGGGAGCAGTATTATAGTAGTTATATTCTTGTACATAGAGGGCAGTATTATAGTAGTTATATTCTTGTACATAGGGGCAGTATTATAGTAGTTATATTCTTGTACATAGGGAGCAGTATTATAGTAGTTATATTCCTGTACATAGGGAGCAGTATTATAGTAGTTATATTCCTGTACATAGGAGCAGTATTATAGTAGTTATATTCTTGTACATAGGGGGCAGTATTATAGTAGTTATATTGCGTATAGATGTTGTGTATAGTGGTTTCCAGTCCTATTCCCCTTTCGTCTTGCACATACACTTTGGCTTGGCAGTGATCACACTATAGCCCCTCTCACCTCCTTTCGGCAGGGGTCCACTCCGGTTGGTAATTCCTCAGCGCTCTTATTAATCAAAGCCTCGGCGGGGTACGACTGCAGCACCAGAGCACCAAGGTTGGTTTGGGCGGTGAAAGAGTCCAGTTGAGTATTGTTAAATTCCTGTGTTGGACAGAGGGATGATTATCATACATGAGCGTTATAACCCAGTCACCAGAATATTCTTCTTAAAGGGGTTTTATCGTTACAAAGATCATGTCTCAGATTATGGGGACAGTAAAAATAAGCACTTTTGTAATTGGGTTGCATTACCTCTGTCACTTGGTTTAGCAGATATCGCTTCTCTGTAAATCTGTCTCTCTATTTCTGCTGTTGCTGGTCAGAACGCCCCCGGGTCGGTTCCTGTGCCCTAGACACGCCCCCTGCACTGTGATTGGCTGGCTGACATTTCATTCAGCCTGTTGGGATATGCCCCTAGACAGGAAACGTCATGGCCACGCCCCCTGCGCTGTGATTGGCTGCCTGCACATTCTGTGTTTACTCCCCTCTGAGCTGTTAAAATCGATAGTGAAACCAGAGTCTGCTGGCTCTATGTACATCTCAGCTCTAGGGGGAAGGATCTGGGCAATGACTGCCTGTTCAAAGGGCTTTTGCCAAGAGGTTGATTCACCTCCTCACAGGTTCAGTCCTTAAGCTGCTACTTTGAAAAGAGGGCGTTCTGTTCCTCAGAGCGAATGAAAGCCCTGCCTCCTTATGATGTCATCATCTATAGTGTTTAACAAATGGATTCAAAACTGTATCTGTATCAGCTGCTTGTGTAGTGCAGTGCATAGGGGATCAGCTTGGCAAGACAGAGGTTGGGAGTTCAAGTCCCATTTTTTTTTTTTTTTTTTCTTTTATAAATTGTACACATATGTAAAGATATGAAAATATATGTGTAGACATCTATAATTTTATATATATACACACACACACACAGAAAGCTCCCCTATATAGTGTCCCATCCTCACAGTCACACCAAGCACTTCCAACATATGTGATACAATGCATATACTCTCGGGGATGAGACATGATATAGGGGAGCTATGTATGTGTATATATATCATTATAGAGATTGACATATATATTTTAGGTCTCTCTACACATGTGTAGAATTTGGGGGGGGGAATATACCCTGTGAGGGGACTAGAACTCCAAACCCCTTCGTTGTAAAACCAACACTCTACCGTTACACCATCAGCCCAAGTCAGTTACAGATTGAGCAGGTTCTTCTCTCAAAGCTGATTTGCTTCTCCCCCCACTGTTTTCACTCATATCACTGACAGCAAGCAGAGATCTTTATTTGAAGCTGACATTTGTCCTTGTAGTTGAGTAAAGGTCTCTGCCTGTTGTCAGTACAATTTGGTTGAATACCACTAGAACAGAAGTTAAAGCTGCTGGCTTTGTGTGTAAACTAAGAGATATAATAGATATAATAGGTGCTTGCTGCAGCTTGTGGAGCCTCAAGGCTGCAGACATAAGCAGGCAGGAGGCTACAGAGCTGTTATATCCAGACAACCCTCTGCATCCCCTGCTTCAAACAAAATGATGACGTCACAGTTCTTCAGTGAGGGGAGACACGCCTCGTGGGAGGAGAGACACGCCTGCTGACAGGAGAGACACGCCCCTGGATTTCAAACTCAATCTGAGAAAATTAGCAGAACAGCACGAGCAGCTCAAACGATAAATCCCCTTTAAGTGCGGTTATGCTTTGTGTAGAGAACCTACAGCTGGAGTCATAGATTATGTATAGTTGTATAGTTGATGAGTCAGTCATCCAGTACAACATCTAATACTATAAAAAAGTGATAGAAAGAAGGATGCAGCTTCAGAAAGAGAGGAGCTGCGGCTGCATTCACTTCCTCCCTGTTGGCTTCTTACCAGGGCTGGGACAAGGTATTCTGGTGCCCTAGGCAAATAGGGCATGAAGCGCCTCCACCCCTCCCTTCCCAATGTAAAATTAAGCTCACTTCATATCTCTTAGCGCCCCCTACCTGCCTGGGATGAAGTGGTGCCCTAGGCGATCGCCTACCTTCGCCTACCTGTCGTCCCGGCCCTGCTTCTTACTGTTTTACACTAGATGGATTTTTTGGTGACTGAGGAGGTTTCTGAAACCGTTTGAGTCGATCACTCTGCAATTGTCAGCAGATTTTTTTTTTTTTTTTTTTACAGGTTGTCAGTAAGTCTTCATCTATCTGCCATTATTGGATACTTACGGCGGCAAGCCCATCAATCGCGCTGGTATCTTCCATTTCGGCTTTCAGTTCCTCGTATGATTTTGCGTTCTGTAAAATAGATTTAATTATTGATTACTATGGTGCTAAGCAGAGAGGATGGAAGCCGTTACACTGTTTCTGTTGGATGTTCATCAAGCGGCAGGTTGGAGGGGTGTTAAATCAAGGGTCTTCAAACTGCGGCCCTCCAGCTGTGGGGAAACTACAACTCCCATCATGCATTTATATAATCTATAACAACGGGCATGATGGGAGTTGTAGTTTCCCCACAGCTGGAGGGGTGTTAAATCAAGGGTCTTCAAACTGCGGCCCTCCAGCTGTGGGGAAACTACAAGTCCCATCATCCATTTATATAATCTATAACAAAGGGCATGATAGGAGTTGTAGTTTCCCCACAGCTGGAGGGCCGCAGTTTGAAGACCCCTGTGTTAAATGATAGTGTCAGGCAAGATTGACACCTTTCAGGCAGAGCCGTAGCTACAACTAGGCAAGCTTTTTAGGATATGAGTGGAAATTTGTATCCACAATGCCCATGTAAGATTCTTAAACTACAGGAAAAGGAAGGGTTGTCATAGGGACAATGCAGCTGCAGGCATTAGGGTTTTTAAATTCAACAAATGATATCACTGACATATATATTAATGGAACTTTAGTCTGCCATAGTCATTATACACAGTCACACAACGATTCAAAAGCTCCCACAGATGCTCAATTGGGTCCAAGTCTATATTATTAGGGGCCAGGGTAGTAGACAAAAGTGTTAGTCTTGCTCTTCCAACTTATGTCAGACATTTTTATCTGTGTGACAGGTCGCATTTTCTTGCTGGAAGATCCCATCCACCCCAGAGGAGACAATCGGCCTGTATGGGTGTACATGATCAAGGATAGAGTCATATCCAAATTCGGGGCAGAGCGCCTTCCCCATGGATAAGTGGTCCAGAGAGCACCTGTCCGTTGTCTCTTTTACTAATGACAACAAGGGAGCTGTGTGCAGACAGCCTATCACACCTTACCTACCCACCAACCCAGAGCACCACCTGTCACTTCCTTCATGTGCTACACCCTGGCACCGTGGAAAGTAGGAAGAGGTCAAAGTAATGTGACTCGACTGTGTTGAAATACCCTGTTCATAATTTAGGGGGTGATCTCCCATTCAGGATCCAAGAGATTGGAGAATTGCTACAAGGAGCGTCTCTCTGGAGGACCCTGCATGTCTAGACATTACCTGAACAATACATTGATTTCCGTAATGACTGTGTAATTCATCTTTTGCCCTGCGGAGGCGCTGCAGTTGGGATATTAGCAGCTCACTGGAGAACCCTCGTCTTATTGTAGGTGGCTCTGGTTGCTGTATAGACAAGTCACCTACCTCCCATTTGAATGGGTCCCATGCGTGAAACCAGCCTGTGAATGTTGGGGGTTCGAATCCTTGCTTCACCACAATAATGGGGGTATTGATGTCACGACTTCCAGGGTGCGTCTTCAGATACTCTTGAGCTGTCACTGCTGCGTCTCTCTTCTCTGACTCGTTTGAATGTTTGCCGATCCATAAGAAGACCTAGGAGGAACAGAAACATTCAAGATCTCTACCAAACTCCCATAAAACAGAATGGAGAACACAGCGCTCCCCTGTACTGGTAACTCCCATAGAACAGAATGGACAGAACACAGCTCTCCCCTGTACTGGTAACTCCCATAGAACAGAATGGACAGAACACAGCTCTCCCCTGTACTGGGTACTCTCATAGAACAGAATGGAGAACACAGTGCTCCCCTGCATCAGGAACTCCCATAGAACAGAATGGAGAACACAGCTCTCCCCAGCATCGGGAACTCCCATAGAGCAGACTGGAGAACACAGAGCTCCCCTGTACTGGGAACTCCCATAGAACAGAATGGAGAGAACACAGCAATCCCCTGTACTGGGAACTCCCATAGAACAGAATGGAGAAAACACAGCGCTGCCCTGTACTGGGAACACCCATAGAGGAGAATGGAGAGAACACAGCGCTCCCCTGTACTGGGAACTCCCATAGAACAGAATGGAGAGAACACAGCGCTCCCCTGTACTTTGATCTCCCATAGAACAGAATGGAGAACACGGTGCTGCACTGTACTGGGAACTCCCCAGTACAGATGAGCGCTGTGTTCTCCATTCTGCTCTATGGAACTCCCATAGAACAGAATGGAGTCGTGAATAAGTGTAACTGGATCTCCATTCTGTGCCAACACTTTCGGGCCCGTTCCCCGAGGTGCGATCTGCACCTATCAGACTTTGACAGTATATCCCAGCGATACAACATCAAAGTTAAAGGGGTTGTCTCACTACAGGGATCACTGCTTTTTAGGTTAAAGATCTTGCAAAAACAAGTCACTTAGCAATATGTGTCCATTAACATTGTCCTACCTATTCCTAGATATCTCCTCTTGTATGGGCTGCATCAGCTCCTCAGGTCGCTATAGCTACAGACCTGTTCGATCTCTCCTGATAGGCTGCTAGCACTGGTTGCTATAGCTACAGACCTGTTCAATCTCTTCTGATAGGCTTCCAGCACTGGTTGCTATAGCTACAGACCTGTTTGATCTCTCCTGATAGGCTGCCAGCACTGGTTGCTATAGCTACAGACCTGTTTGATCTCTCCTGATCGGCTGCAGCACTGGTTGCTATAGTAACAGACCTTTTCAATCTCTCCTGATAGGCTGCCAGCACTGGTTGCTACAGCTACAGACCTGGTTTCTACTGCAGCCTAGTAGAAGCCAATAAACACACCCCTGAATTCAAAGTGAAACCTAGAAAACAGGACTGAGGTGAGATGAATCAATGTAGTGAGACAACGCCTTTAACCGAAGTTCGGCCTAACTTCCAGTGACATTAGGGTCCTATAAAATGGGAATAAGCATGTATCAGACACAGTTGCATTTTTGCGCCTCATTTGCCGCATTGCTCGCTGCACAAGAAAAAACAGGAGTGTGGCACCATTAACAGTGCGTAAACGCGTCAAAAGACGGGTCAAATGCAAGAGAGTTCTCTGCGAACTAAGAAAACATGTTTAAAAATGGATGAAAAACCAGGTTTACAAACACTTTGAGCTCAGCCTGATGGAGCAGCCTAGGACTGAGCTTCAGGATGTCATCAGGTGCAAGCCAATCTGGAACTGATCAGTAGAGCGAGGCAGCCGGGTTCTGTTTGGACACAGCACCATCTATATGGTTGTGGCTGTGTCTGGTACTGCAACTCTCATTGAAGTAAACACCAAGGGCAAAATGTATGAACCTGGGGTCAGTCCTCCCTCTGTTCTTAATAGTGTCCAGCCTTACAAACTCTGTCAAAGTGTCTCCCAGCGCTTTATAAATGTGTCCTATTCTACGACAAAAGTAGTCTCAGCCACTTTGAAACTGGTATGGATTTGTATGACAGTTGAGCGAACCTGGCGCGCCACGCTCAGTCATATTTGATGTAATCAAAAGTCTCGTATCTGGTGCAAATGGCGCTAAGTTTTGGCGTACGACGGTTCACATATCTATAGAACAGGGCTAGGACAGTTTGTGTGGCTCAAAGCAGGGCAAAAAAAATGCCGCCGCCCCGTTCATGCACATCGCCCTAAGTTCTCATCTTGATTCGGTCAATTGGGGCACATGAGACCGGCAGACCTTACAAGACATGAACTTTTATAATCAGTCACCAGCAGGGGTGTAACCGGAATTCCTAGGGTCCCATAGCAAAATGAGATGGGCCCCACCACCCAAGGACAATAAACTGAAACAGCTGCATAGGCAGCAATGATTATAGGTATAAATAATCCCGCCATATATCAGGGAAGCCACATAGTAGAGCCAGAGATATAATAATCCCGCTATATGTCAGGGCAGAGGTGTAACTGAAAGCTCTTGGGCCCCAGTGCAAAAAGTTAACTGTTATTTATAATACTGGTGTCTTCCTATGTGATAGAAGGGCTTTTGGGGCCCCCTCAGGCTGCAGGGCCCGGTAGAAACTGCTACCTCTGCACCCCCTATAGCTACGCCCATGTATCAGGGAATGCACATAGTAGAGCTGGAGAGCAGGAAGCCACCAACTATTTGTCCCCTACAAAAAGGGGCCCCCTCAACTTCCGGGCCCCATAGCAGTTATATGTCTGTTATAGCCATGGTATAAATAATCCCGCCATATATCAGGGAACCCACATAGTAGATCTGGAGATATAATAATCCCGCCATATATCAGGGAACCCACATAGTAGATCTGGAGATATAATAATACCGCCATATATCAGGGAAACCCACATAGTAGAGCTGAGATATAATAATACCGCCATATATCAGGGAACCCACATAGTAGAGCTGGAGATATAATAATACCGCCATATATCAGGGAACCCACCTAGTAGAGCTGGAGATATGAGAATACCGCCATATATCAGGAAACCCACATAGTAGATCTGGAGATATAATAATCCCACCATATATCAGGGAACCCACATAATAGAGCTGGAGATATAATAATACCGCCATATATCAGGGAACCCACATAGTAGAGCTGGAGATATAATAATCCCGCCATATATCACTGAACCCACATAGCAGAGCTGGAGATATAATAATACCGCCATATATCAGGGAACCCACATAGTAGATCTGGAGATATAATAATCCCGCCATATATCAGGGAACCCACATAGTAGAGCTGGAGATATAATAATCCCGCCATATATCAGGGAACCACATAGTAGATCTGGAGATATAATAATACTGCCTTATATCAGGGAAGCCCATAAATAGAGCATGGAGATATAATAATACCGCCATATATCAGGGAGCCCACATAGTAGAGCTGGAGATATAATAATACCGCCATATATCAGGGAACCCACATAATAGAGCTGGAGATATAATAATACCCCAAGTATCAGGGAACCCACATAGTAGAGCTGGAGATATAATAATACCGCCATATATCAGGGAACCCACATAATAGAGCTGGAGATATAATAATACCGCCATATATCAGGGAACCCACATAATAGAGCTGGAGATATAATAATCCTGCCATATATCAGGGAACCCACATAGTAGAGCTGGAGATATAATAATCCTGCCATATATCAGGGAACCCACATAATAGAGCTGGAGATATAATACTGCCATATATCAGGGAACCCACATAATAGAGCTGGAGATATAATAATACCGCCATATATCAGGGAACCACAGAGTAGAGCTGGAGATATAATAATCCCACCATATATCAGGGAGCCCACATGGTAGAGCTGGAGATATAATAATCCCACCATATATCAGGGAACCCACATAATAGAGCTGGAGATATAATAATACCGCCATATATCAGGGAACCCACATAGTAGAGCTGGAGATATAATAATACCGCCATATATCAGGGAACCCACATAGTAGAGCTGGAGATATAATAATACTGCCATATATCAGGGAACCCACATAGTAGATCTGGAGATATAATAATCCCGCCATATATCAGGGAACCCACATAGCAGAGCTGGAGAGCAGGAAGTCACCAACTACTTGTTCCTTACCGAAAGGGGCCTGAATAGGCCCCCCTCTACCTCTGGGCCCCCTATAGCCATCACTATGGCTATAGATACGCCCATGGTCACCAGGAATCTCTCCTCCTCACCTGATCCCAAGCATCCAACAGGAAGACGTCTTCTTCCACCAAATCGTCCTGGTTAAAATCTGAAATTTCGGTTGCCCGGAAGGTCCCCGTCTGGTTGGAGCACTCGTACAGGCGCGGGGTGATGTCCAAAGTTTCTTCCTGCAGCCTAGAACAGAAGACAGAGCTGTCAGGTGACACTCGGATACCTTATCACACAGGTGTCAGACTCAAGGTCAACGGGGCGAGGCGGCCGATGTCCCACACCAGGTCATTTTATTTGGCCCATTAGATACAACCCGCAGGGATGGACAAGGTTCTGAAGCAGATGGACCGGCTCTCCACTTTCCTTGGAGGACACATCCAGATGGTTGGCAGAGGCGGTGGTATCGGCACAGGAAACATCCGCCATCTTGGATTTGGGGCACGCTCCTCCACACTGCTCCGTTCAGCAACTCAGCAACCAGCAATACCCAGGCCACACCGCCCCCCTCCAATGGCGACCATAATGCTGATGTGTGCCCTTGGTGGAAATGAGTTTGGCGCCCCAGCCTTATTGTATCGACACAAAGTGCCAGTCCGCCATTGAACACCGTCAGGGCACGCTTAGCATGATGGTTGCGGTAGAAAAGTCTCCGGAAATTTTGGCACAGACAAAATTTATTGTATTTTTTCGACTCCGTTTGTGGGCAAAGCTATTGACTGGAGAAGGTGAATGTAGACGAGGCCACAATGCCACATTCTGCACCAGGATTGGGCCAAAAGTCTGGCTCGGAATTTTGGGGCAAAGTAAACCAATAATTGGGCTAAAAAAGCTCGAAAGGTGTGAATTAGCGCTTTTTAAATCCGTCCCTGTTCAATTTAACACATTTTAACAAAATTTGTAAAAAAAAAAACAAAAACAGTCCTGAAATTGAATTTTTTTACTCTTACCCTAAACTGACCCCTAATCCTATCCTCCATTTAGGTTTTTTTTTGTTTTTTTTACTGGGTTTGAATGGGTTCAACCATTCTCCATGGGAATGGGTAAGGTAACCCACTCAGACCAGTAATCAAAACCTTAACCCCAAAGTAGGGATAGTAGTATGGTTAGAATTAATTTTTATTTTTTTTTGAGGGGGGGGAGCGAATATCACCAAAACCCTATTGAGGCCGTCCCAAACGAAGCGCTGTATGAAGTCGATTGGAAACCGCTAGAATGTTTCAGTCTTGTGGTCCGGGTCATTTTTTTTTAATTTAATTAAGCTATTTATGATAAAATCTTACTACAAGTTATTTTAATTTATATGTTTTACATTATATGATGTTATATTATTGACTGAATTATGTTTATGGCTGTACGTGATGACTTACCTGTTAATACTACATACACTGTAGAAGCGCTGAACTTATGACTATTTCGCATGCGCAGTACATTATTATATGCATGTGCGCTAGTGAGGAGATTGGTCCTTCCACACGGTAGTCGCCCACTGCCTTCTTCTGTTACTTTGTATAGTGTGACATTTCATTCAAGTCAGGCAGTGGGTTACAGTATAGAAGCGTCAGCTTCCTGACTAGCGCGCATGCACAGTAGATCATTACCTGACTACACGCTAGTCAGGATGCTGGCGCTTCTATACTGAAGCCGCAGACTGCCCTCCCCGAATCCATTGTCCCTCTACTTTGTTTAGTTTGACGTTTCATTCAGGGAAGGTGTTGGGAGGCGACAGTATAGAAGCAACAGCTTCCTGACTAGCGAGCATGCGCAGTAGATAATTATCTGCATATACACTAGTCAGGAGGTCAGCGCTTCTACAGTATAGCCACCCACTGCCCCAAACCCAGTGTCACTCTACTTTGTTTAGTGTGATATTTCATTCACAGAGGGTGGAGGGAGGCTACACTATAGAAGCGCCAGCCTCCTGAATAGCCTGTATGCAAAAAATTACCTGCCGTGCAGGCATTTTAGTCATGGGGCCAGTGCCTCTATATTGTAACCACCCACTGCCCTCCCCGAACACAGCGTAACACTACTTTGTATGGTTTCACGTGACATTCAGAGAAGGCAGTGGGTGGTTACAATATAGAAGAGCCAACTATAGAAGCTCATGTAGATAACTATCTACTGCGCATGCGCGCTACTCAGGAGGCTGGAGCTTCTATAGAGTAGTCGCCCACTACCTTCTTTGAGCTCACTGTTACAATACTTTGTATAGTGGGACATTTCATTCAGGGAGAGAGGCAATACTATAGAAGCGCCAGCCTCCTGACTTGCGCGCATGCGCAATAGATCATCATCTGTATGTACACCACTCCGGAGGCCAATGCTTCTATACTGTAGTCGCCAACTGCCTTCTATAAGTGCCTTGTTACACTACTTTGTATAGTGTGAAGTTTCATCCAGGGAGGGCGGTTACACTATAGAAGTCCTGACCTCCAAACTAGCGCGCATGCAGATAATTATCTGCATGCGCGTGTGCACTAGTCAGGAGGCTGACGCTTCTATACTGTAGCCCATTGCCTGACTTGAATGAAACATCACATTATACAAAGTAGTGTAACACCGCGTAAAGAAGGCAGTGGGCGCCTACTGTATAGAAGCACCAACCTCCTCACTAGCGCACAGGCAGGTAATAACCTACTGCGCATGCGCGCTAGTCAGGAGGTCAGAACTTTTGTAGTGTATGTTTATGGCCGTAAGTGATGATGTTTACCTAATTCACTCAATAATGTAACATCACATAATGCAAAACACATAGAAATTAAAATAAAGTGTAGTAAGATTTGCTTCTGCCATAACGAGCTTAACTAAATCATAGAAAAAATAAGCGGCCAACCCCCTATAGGCTGCCAGGACGGTTGGGATGTGGATGGAAATTTGGATCTACGATGTCCCAGTGAGATCCTTCAACCACAGGAAATGGAATAGGAAGGGTTGTCATAGGGACGGCAGAGCTACAGGCATTAGGTTTATTAATGTTACTACTGCTATTACTGACATACACAGTGCGGGACCTTCAGGCTTCCATAGTTACATTAACCCCTTAAGCCCCAGGCCTGAAAAGTAGTGAATGACCAGAACATTTTTTTAGTTTTCGCCTCCTCGCGTTTCAACAGTTGTAACTTTTTTATTTTTTCAGTAACGCAGTTGGATGAGGCCTCGTTTTATTCGAGTCAAGTTGATCTTTATGGGGGAATAGTTTAAGTTCACTTATAAATAATTGCAGAATTTTTTTATTTTTTTTAAAACAAATTTTGTTTTGTTTTTAAAAAAAAAAAAAATAAATTTCAAACCATACACATTTCAAACTTAATAATTTGTTAGATTAATTATAAAGGTTATTACGGTCGTGTGGAGACCTAACATCTGTAGGGTTTTTTTTGTGTGTAATGTATGCACAGTTATTTTTTATTAAATATTTATTTTTATTTTATTATTTATTTTTTAATTCATTTTTTTACACTTTTTTTTTTTTTACTCTTTTTTTTCAATCCCCTGAAGGCAGAACTGTTTTACATTTTTTTTTTTTTTTTTTTTACACTTATTCATATATGCTAATACATTCTAATCTGTGTCAGTCTGACACAGGCAGCGATCAGAACAGCACACATTGTGCCCTGGTCACTGGATTAGTACACAGACAGCTCTGGGGCCACGCTAGGTCCCCAGGGCTGACTGTGCAGCCGTTCCCCAGGCTCTGTCGGGTCACCGGGTGTTCCGATCATCCGACAGAGCAGGGAAACCCTTTGATCTTGCTGTGGTGACGATCCGCCGCAATTAAAGGGTTAAAGCACTGGGGTGCAGAGGTTTCCCCAGCTCCCCGGTGCTTGCAGGAGCTGCGCTGGGATCAGGGCTGTGTAGTACAGCCCCGATCTCAGCGCTGCTGCGGCGCCGGGCACCACAAACTCCGATGTCTGCAGCGACGCCAAAAGACGTCGCTGTAGACGACCAACCTGAAATGCCCGACGCCAAAAGACGGTGCGCGGTCGTTAAGGAGTTAAAGGGGTTTTTCTCACTATAAGGATTAGCTTTCAACATGTAGGGACAAATAAATGAAGACTTTAACTAAATACTCTTTTACTCTATTGCCCTGTTCAGTAGATAAGACAGATTTTATCTCTCTCCATATTTTCCTTCCTGATTAGACAGAGAGCAAGGAGTGACGTCACCATGGTCTGACGGAGCAGAGTCTTTATCTCTAACAAGATTAGATCGTTTACCTTTGCCTAGCACTTGTTTTCACTCCTTGGAGCTCTTTAGCTTTGTTTCTTTCAGATTTAGACTGGTGCTTTTATGTGGGTGTTTCAGGAATAAACTAGTTATAGAGGAGCTAAATATGCTAATCAGTACTATAGAACCACCCACATCCTAAGCAGGTAGAGTGAGCCTGAAGCTGCCTGTGACTCTGTGAAACAGCATGGTGAGAAAACCCCATTAAGGTTGGCGTTGGACCAGAAGTGACATCAGAGCGACGGTGATGGGGAATGAGGAAGTTAACCCATTCAAACCCAGTAAAGACAACCCTAACCCCAATGTACAGTTAGGGGGGGGGTTGGCAAATATTGGGTCGGCCCAAATGTAAGTGTTTGTAATTAGCTAGAATTTGAGCACAACACCAGAACACGGCCAGCTCTATCAGCTCTGCTCCATGAGCATCTATATTGTATATATACCCATGGCCGGACGGACTCTGCTTTACCTCTTGCCGCTGGCATACTGGCTCTTGCCGCCCAGCGCCAACCAGAACTCGGACGGTTCCTGCCCCTCGGCCACCACCACCTTCTCTCCTCTGGAGATGATGTCCGCCACGTTCTGGGCCATATCTCTCTCGTCACCGCTACAGCCCTGGGGAACACAGAACTGGCGTCAGGATACAGGAGCCACCCACTGTCTGCACAGGGGTCACTTACTGGGAGGAGGGGGAGACGATTGGAGAACATTTCTAACCCCATAGGTGACAACTAGTTCTATAAGCCCGAAATGTGATCAGAGCAGTTGTCACCTCCCCTCCCCCCATCCACCTGTACCCAGCGGCGGGTGACGATGAGCATAAGAGAAAGCTGCTAAAATCCGTGCTCCGCCCTGAGGCATGATGGGAGGAATTAAGAGGAACGCTGACGGCTCTTGTGACACTAGGTTTATCATGTCATGTAGTTTACATGTCAATATTAACTGGAAATGCCCTCTAAGGGGTTTTCAAGTATTTTACTATAGTGGTGCGTCTTTACAACTGGCAACAGCCCCAGGATGCCCAACAGTCAGCAGCGCTGGAGCCCCTCTGCTGCATACCTGGCACAGCGCCACCCGTGGGTGTGTGGTTGTGCTGGGTACTGCAGTGAAAAGACCACTGTCCCTCAGGGCTGCAGATCTACCAAGGCCCCAAGAGTCAGCAGAACAAGGGTTTGCAGTGCTGCAGCCCTCCTGCTGCCCATTCATCACAGCGCCACCCATGTGAGTGTGGTTGTGCTGGGTACTGCAGTGAGAGGGCCACTGTCCCTCAGGGCTGCAGATCTGCAGGGGTCAGCAAAACAAGGGTTGGCAGCGTTGTAGTCCCTCTGCTGCATACCCAGCACAGCGCCACCCATGTGAGTGTAGTTGCACTAGGTACTGCAGTGAAAGGGCCATTGAGCCTCAGGGCTGCAGATCTGCCAGGGCCTCAAGGGTCAGCAGAACAAGGGCAGTGCTGTAGCCCTCCTGCTGCATACCCAGCACAGCGCCACCCATGTGAGTGTGGTTGCACTAGGTACTGCAGTGAAAGGGCCATTGAGCCTCAGGGCTGCAGATCTGCAGGGCCTCAGGGGTCAGCAGAACAAGGGCAGTGCTGTAGCCCTCCTGCTGCATACCCAGCACAGCGCCACCCATGTTACTGTGGTTGTGCTGGGTACTGCAGTGAAAGAGCCACTGTCCCTCTGGGCTGCAGATTTGCCCGGTGGTCCGCCACTCACCAATCACACACTGACCGCCTTTCCAAAGCAGAAGCCATATGGAAAAATTCTAAAAAACCCCAGGTATAATAAAATGCCCCAGAGGTGACCCCAGCCTCTGATTTCACCTTGCCGCACCACAGGTAGCAGGCGCCCTTGGTCTTCAGGACAAACACATCGTTAGAATTGAGAGAAGACGTCCGGACGGGGACCTCGACGGCCTTGGTGTTGTATTCATTGGTGCCGTGGACATGGAAGAGTCTGACCTCGGGGGGAGTATAGTCACTGTCCGCACGGGAGGTTCCACCCTGGAGAGGAAAAACATGGTAACGTCCCAAACCTTAGTGCACCGTCCATGGTGACCGGGGCGGCCGGTGTCCCTTCCAGAGGCCATGGCCGGATCCCACTCACTGGAGGTGTTGTAGGTAACACAGTGACCAGAGATGTGGCCCGAGCCCTGGTATAGCCCCAATGTGTCTGCACGGCCCCTCACCTCATACACCACCATCTTCCCCTTAAATATGGCCATGAGGTGCGAGGGCTCCTTCCCCATCGTCACTCGCACTTGGACTGGTTGCCCCTCGTATTGCTGATCCAGGATCACGGCCTGATAGGCAGAAGCGGCAATCTCATCCTGACTGGCATGGCGGCCCTGCGGGCAGAGATAGTGAGGGTCAACCAGGGTAGAAGATAGATATATAGATATTAGATAGATAGATATGAGATAGATAGATAGAGATAGATAGATATGAGATAGATAGATAGATATGAGATAGATAGATATGAGATAGATAGATATGAGATAGATAGATATGAGATAGATAGATATGAGATAGATAGATATGAGATAGATAGATATGAGATAGATATGAGATAGATAGATAGATATGAGATAGATATGAGATAGATAGATATGAGATAGATAGATAGATAGATATGAGATAGATAGATATGAGATAGATAGATATGAGATAGATATGAGATAGATAGATAGATATGAGATAGATAGATATGAGATAGATAGATATGAGATAGATAGATAGATAGATATGAGATAGATAGATAGATAGATAGATATGAGATAGATAGATATGAGATAGATAGATAGATAGATAGATAGATAGATAGATAGATAGATATGAGATAGATAGATAGATAGATAGATAGATAGATAGATAGATATGAGATAGATAGATATGAGATAGATAGATAGGAGATAGATAGATAGATATGAGATAGATAGATATGAGATAGATAGACAGATACATACATACTGGTGAGTAGTGCAGGGTAGTTGTCACTCCCTTACCTGCTACATGTAGATCATGTAATGATATTTGTTGTTGACCAGATACTTGTAGAGAATCAGGTAACAGTCTCCACCATAGAAGTGTCCAAGCCATTGTTTTTCTACAGGAGCCAGTTCTAGATTTTCAATTCTGTAGACCTGCGGGTGTAGACAGTAGTTATATTCTTGTGCATAGAGGGCAGTACTATAGCAGTTATATTCTTGTACATGGAGCAGTATTATAGTAGTTATATTCTTGTACATAGGAGCAGTATTATAGTAGTTATATTCTTGTACATAGGGGCAGTATTATAGTAGTTATATTCTTGTACATAGGAGGCAGTATTATAGTAGTTATATTCTTGTACATAGGAGGCAGTATTATAGTAGTTATATTCTTGTACATAGGGGGCAGTATTATAGTAGTTATATTCTTGTACATAGGGGGCAGTATTATAGAAGTTATATTCTTGTACATAGGGGGCAGTATTATAGAAGTTATATTCTTGTACATAGGGGGCAGTATTATAGTAGTTATATTCTTGTACATAGGGAGCAGTATTATAGTAGTTATATTCTTGTACATAGGGAGCAGTATTATAGTAGTTATATCCTTGTACATAGGAGCAGTATTATAGTAGTTATATTCTTGTACATAGGGGGCAGTATTATAGTAGTTATATTCTTGTACATAGGGAGCAGTATTATAGTAGTTATATTCTTGTACATAGGGAGCAGTATTATAGTAGTTATATTCTTGTACATAGGAGCAGTATTATAGTAGTTATATTCTTGTACATAGGGGCAGTATTATAGTAGTTATATTCTTGTACATAGGAGCAGTATTATAGTAGTTATATTCTTGTACATAGGATGCAGTATTATAGTAGTTATATTCTTGTACATAGGGGACAGTATTATAGTAGTTATATTCTTGTACATAGGGGCAGTATTATAGTAGTTATATTCTTGTACATAGGGGGCAGTATTATAGTAGTTATATTCTTGTACATAGGAGCAGTATTATAGCAGTTATATTCTTGTACATAGGAGCAGTATTATAGCAGTTATATTCTTGTACATAGGGGCAGTATTATAGTAGTTATATTCTTGTACATGGGGACAGTATTATAGCAGTTATATTCTTGTAAATAGGGGGCAGTATTATAGCAGTTATATTCTTGTACATGGGGACAGTATTATAGTAGTTATATTCTTGTACATAGGGGCAGTATTATAGCAGTTATATTCTTGTACATAGAGGGCAGTATTATAGTAGTTATATTCTTGTACATAGAGGCAGTATTATAGTAGTTATATTCTTGTACATAGGGGCAGTATTATAGCAGTTATATTCTTGTACATAGGGGGCAGTATTATAGCAGTTATATTCTTGTACATAGGGGGCAGTATTATAGTAGTTATATTCTTGTACATAGAGGGCAGTATTATAGTAGTTATATTCTTGTACATAGAGGGCAGTATTATAGTAGTTATATTCTTTTACATAGGGAGCAGTATTATAGTAGTTATATTCCTGTACATAGGAGCAGTATTATAGTAGTTATATTCTTGTACATAGGGGGCAGTATTATAGTAGTTATATTCTTATACATAGGGGCAGTATTATAGTAGTTATATTCTTGTACATAGAGGGCAGTATTATAGTAGTTATATTCTTGTACATAGGGGGCAGTATTATAGTAGTTATATTCTTGTACATAGGGGGCAGTATTATAGTAGTTATATTCTTGTACATAGGGGGCAGTATTATAGTAGTTATATTCTTGTACATAGAGAGCAGTATTATAGTAGTTATATTCTTGTACATAGGGCAGTATTATAGTAGTTATATTCTTGTACATAGGGGGCAGTATTATAGTAGTTATATTCTTATACATAGGGAGCAGTATTATAGTAGTTATATTCTTGTACATACAGGGCAGTATTATAGTAGCTATGTTCCTAATTAAATCAATGCTTGTATGCTACATTAATTACCTCTACTTCTCCGGATCCGTCATCCACCATCTTCTGCTGCGCGGCCACCTCTGGTTTGGCATGCATGGAGTTGGCATCAAACTTTACTTGTTCTACTTTGGCTGTTTTGTAACATACAATATATTACCATGAAGTGTTTTAGAGAAGTTGGAAGTTATGGCATGAAAAATCAATGTCTCAATCAGTCTTTCTTGGGATGCGGCTTTGTCCTTTGTTAGTGACCTAGATACATTTTGGCTGCTGCTCAGCAATCCCCGCAGCTAAGAAAACACTTTGGTTTTGTGAAATATTTCCTAATGAAGAATTACAATGGAAAATGATGTGCGCTTGTCTTTGATGAGGTTTCGCCTTTCCCTCTCTTGTGCAGCCCTATTCTCCCCAACATCATCACAAGTGGATATGACACTGCCTCCCAGTAGATCACCACCCTCATCCCCTGAAGTACTCTGTGCTGCTGGGACCTTAATACCTTATAACCCAGATCAGCACATGTCCCTTCTACAAGTTTTCATATTTTCCTTCGATTCTAATTAACTCACCCACTTTTCCAACAGTGCTTGTCTTTCCAAGTCCAACAGTCTGATCCTTTGTGGTCCATTTCTGGAAAAGCTGCTTAAACACAGCGGACTCTGACCCGTCATTCTCAACCTCAACGTTAGTGGATGGGGGGTAATTCTTGGCTTTGATAAAATTCTGTTTATTAAACAAAAATTAGAATATGGAAGAGAAAGAGCGAATTATCGAAGAGCGGAGACTCGGCTACAGCATCATATAACATTCATTCTATGGTTGTGTATGTGGACAGGTAACACGGCCATATCTGGGGGTCAGGACTGTGCTGCTCTCCATCGCTCTCGTCATAGCATGATGCTTGTCCTCCTTTTATTAATTTTTTCCTTTCCACACAAATATCTTTATTCCACCTTGATCCAAGATGAAGCAATCCTGCCCGGAGCAAGGAATACAAATGATTATCTATCTACAGAAAATTGTAAAAACAAAAATGAAACAACAATGTATCATGATAAATACCGGCAACTGTTTCTTCCTGTCATGCCTCTGATGAAGCGCCAGTTTGGGCGTGTAACGTGTAAGGCCTCATATGTGTCCGATTGCTTTTATCTGGTGTTGCTGAGAAATCTCGCTCACTAGTTTTAATAAACTTAAACACTTCATAAAATACTGAAGGGATCCATGTCTAAGGTATTCATAGCGATACGTGCGCCGCTACTAATTCATTTTTGTTTTTACAATTTTCTGTTTATTCTACTTGCTGCACCGTATCTACAGCGAGTGAAGGAGCGCTGGCTGCCGTGCACCGGGGATCGCTCCGTGGAATTTAATTCTATTTGCCTTAAAGAGTGTTGTGCCCGACCTTGAGAAAACCCAAACCCTTTTAGCGATTTATATCTGTTGTCGTATTTCTCTAATCGTAAACCTCCACTATTGTGGCCTTCTTTTTTGTCCCTTTCTTGTTTTTAACTATTTTTTTTCTAATCTTACCCTATACTATCAAACCCAAATATCCTCTATCCAAAATTATTTTAACTTTATTTTCTAACTCTATAAATCTATATACCTATTTTTCTATCTCTTCATCTATCTATCATACTATCTACTCAATCAATCTTCTCATATCTATCTTTATCTATACCCCTTATCTATCTCAATTTTTTAATTTTACTATCAAAAATCTATTTTAACTAAAATCCATATCCCCTATCTATCCATTCATATCTATTATCTATTCATATCTATCTATCTATTATCTTTATCTATCCATATTATCTATCCCATATTCCCTATCTATTTATCTATCTATTATCTATCTATCTCTTTATTACCCCTTTTATCTATCTATTTCTATCTATCTTTTTTCCTATCTATCTATCCCATTCCTATTATCTACTTTTCTATCTTTTCAAAAACAATTTATCTAAATCATTTATCAAACTATCTCAATCTATCTCATTTATTATTTTCTATTTTCTATCTATATATTATTATCCAATCTATTACCCCCATATCTATCTATTTTTATCAAATCTATTATCTATTATCTACCCATATCCTCTAACTATTATCTCATATCTATCTATCAAATTATTATCTCATATTATCATCTATCTAAAAAAATTTTCAAATCTATCTATCAACCCATTTTTCTATCACCTCAAATCTATCTATCTCATATTTTATCAATTTTTAAATTTTTATCTAATACAAATCTTCCCCAAATCAATCTATCTATTCTATCTATCTTTTCATATCTTCTCAATCTATCTATCTCATATTTTATTTCAATACCATTTTATCTATCTACCCATTCAATTATCAAACCAAATCAAACATCTATCTTCAATCAAATATTATCTATTATCATCTATCTATTATCTATCCTTTCCCATTTTAAAACCATATTTTTATCTATCTTCAAACTATTCATATCTATATATCTATTTCAAACTATTATTTTTATCTATCTATCTCCCCAATCTTCTATCTTTCAAAATCTTTTTTCCTACTATCTTTTTCTTTAATTTCTATCTATCTCATATCAAAATTTATTTCTATCTTTATCATTATCTATCTCATAATTCTATCTATCTATCTATTATCTACCAATTTCATTTATCTCATTCTATCATTATCTATCTATTTTCCCATCTCATATCTATTTTTCATTATTATCCATTATCTATCTATCTATCTATCTATTATCTCATACTATCTATTATCTATTATCTATCTATCCATTATATCTACCTATATCTATTATCTATCTCATATTATCTATTATCTTCTATCATCCATATTATTATCTATCTATACTTTATTATCTATCTCTATCTATTATCTATCATTAAAATTTTATTATTCATATCTATCTATTATCTTTCTATCATCTCATTTTACCTCTTTTTATTAAATTTCTATCTATCTATTAAAATTTATCCCATTTTATTTTTTTATATTATCTCATATCTATCTATCAAATTATCTTTCTATCACCCCTCTTTATCTATCTATTCAAAATACTATCTATCTAATCTATCTATCTATATCTATTCATATTATTTTCTATCTATATCTATTATCATCTATTATCATATCTCATATCTATCTATTCATATCTATTATCTATCATTATCATTCTATTATCTTCTTCTAAAATCTTTTTTACCTATATCTATTTCTCATTTCTTCTATTATTATCTATTTTTATCTTTCATATCTTTTTATCAAATCTATCTATTATTTATCTATCTATATCTATTTCATATCTATCTATCTATCTATTATTAAATTCTAATATTATCTCTTTATCTATCTTATCTATTATCTTCTAATATCTATCTTTTCTCATATCTATCTTCTATCTATTCTCATTTTCTATCTATTATCTATCATATTATCTTCTCAAAATTATCTATCTACCTCATATCTATTTCTATCTATCTATCTTTTCTATTATCTACCCTATTTTCTATACTATCACTCATTCTTTCTTTTTAATTCATTCTATCTATTATCAAATCACCCCCGTAATCGTGGCACGGGGCTTACTCAGGGCAGCAGATCGGGGTTAATGGTTTGGTGGCCACTTCCTGCACCATCAGGTTTCCGTTGTTGTCTGATACTCTGTAAGAAGATAGAGACAAAACACTCATAACCTAAAAATTGTCCTTTCCCTGAGAGCAGAGATTTGTTTTTTTTTTTTCCCCCGGCCCCACCCCTCCCGGAGCAGGTTACACTTTATGTTGATTTTGTTTTGTTACATTTTTGTTTTTTTTTTTAAATAAAAATGTTTTTCATTAACTTAAAGGGTTTTGCCACAAGTGGGGCCCCTTACCTCCTTATCGCTCAGTGGAGAATATAAACAAAGCTGCAGCTCATGACAGTGCGCAGTGAAGGGAGGGTATTGGAAAGCGAGTAACAAGGAGCGTCTCAAAGTTTACTCAAATAATAACATTAAAACAGTGGATTCTTATCACGACAGACTTACAGCACTTTTTCCCCAGCCCCCTTTCAAAATCCTTCATGTTCCGTCATAGATAAGGTTTTAATGCAAGCACAGATAGCTCCCGTTTAGTGTCCGGTCGTGTTAATGTAAAATTTTAGGAAACAAGGGGGGGATGGGGCAATGTGTAGTTCAGAGGCTTCATTTTTTTTAATCACATTAAAATTTGAAAAAAGATTAAATAACCCCCTTTGGGGACCACGTCAACATTACATGGTGGCAAAACCCCTTTAAGTTTGGAGCCGAGGAGGATTGTGGGTCAGTGAAGGATCACCTGTGTTTTTATTGCTGCATTTATATTTGGTGTGTTCAAACACATCATGGGCCGATGTATTAACACTGGCATCATGTACTATTGTGTTCACCCGAAAATGTCTTGAGAAGTTTCGGTTCCAGGCCCCCTTTATTATGGGTTAAGACCTTTTGCGTGCGCTACGGTGGGGGGGGTTACCTAAATGGGGGTTTGGCCCCTTAAAAGAAATGCAGTTTTGCCCTGTTTTCATGTTTTAACTTTTTGACAGTTTAAAATAAATGAAGCCCCATGTGCAACTTTTAGACAATGTCAATTTAGACAGTCTTGCAATAAACTTGGCGCAGGTTAGAACAGTCTAGTCCACTTTTGCACCGTTTTTAAGTTGGTTAACTTCATGCACTAACTCCAAATTTTTGCACATTTTGTTTCTTGGTGCGTGGCAACCCACATCAAGACATGCCTCCTTCTGACAAACCACACCCCTTTTGCAGATGTCACACCCCTTTCCAGATAAGGCAGTGAAGTATCTGGAAACTGTCTAAAACACATAATAAATGTGGGGTGCAGCATGAACGCAATTATTTTTGGCGCAGAATTCCGGAGCAACTGTCTTGTAAAATGTGCCTATGTGTGAACTGAGCCTCATGACCTGGAGATCTTTGTGGCTCAGACAACAAAACATGAAGTTCTCCTTTAAGTCATGAGTCTTGTTTTTTTTTTTTTTTTTAAAACGTCACAGAGTGGGGAACATTTATGAAAACTGTCTAGCTGTAAGACTGTCTTTGTTGCCGATACTAACCAATCAGAGCCCATAACAACCAATCAGAGCCCAAAGCAACCAATCAGAGCCCATAGCACCCAACCAGAGATCTCTAGCAACCAATCAGAGCCCACAGCAACCAATCAGAGCCCATAGCAACCAACCAGAGATCGTAGCAACCAATCAGAGCCCATAACATCCAATCAGAGCTCAAAGCGACCAATCAGAGCCCATAGCTACCAATTAGAGCCCATAGCAACCAATCAGAGCCCATAACAACCAATCAGAGCTCATAGCCACCAATCAGAGCCCATAACAACTAATCAGAGCCTACAGCAACCAATCAGAGCCCAAAGCAACCAATCAGCTCATAGCAACCAATCAGACCCATAACAACCATTCAGAGCCCATAGCAACCAATCAGAGCTCATAGCAAAAAATCAGAGCTCACAGCAACCAATCAGAGCTCACAGTAACCAATGAGAACCCATAGCAACCAATCAGAGCCGATAGCAACCAATGAGAGCCCATAGCAACCAATCAGAGCTCATAGCAACCAATCAGAGCTCATAGCAACCAATCAGAACTCATGGCAACCAGTCAGAGCCCATAGCAACCAATCAGAGCTCATAGGAACCAATCAGCGCCCATGGTGATCAATCAGAGCCCATAGTAACCAATCAGAGCCCATAGTAACCAATTAGAGCCAATAGTAAGCAACTTAGCTTTAATTTCTCACATTGCTCTGTGAAAATAAAAGCTGAGCTCTGATTGGTTGCTATGAGCTCTGATTGGTTGCTATGAGCTCCGATTGGTTGCTATGAGCTCCGATTGGCTGCTATGGGCTGATTGGTTGCTATGGGCAACAAAGACAGTCTTACACCTAGACAGTTTTTATACCTGGGGCCCAGTGTGTGATGGAGAGTTGCTGCATTGTAGAAACCTTATGGTGTGTTCACAGAGCAAAGACAAAATACCAGCTGGATTTTTTGGCCGACGGCTTTTGTCTGTGGTTTGCAGATTTTCCCGTCCCCCTTCGCACCCACATGTTCATGTTCTGCCCAAAATCTGGGCAGAGACCGAACATGATCTATGTGTCAAAAAACGTCCGACGGAAAAACTGTGCAATATGAACTTCTGCACGGATTTTCTATTTAAATCAATGTAAAAGGTTGACACTCTGTTTTCAAATCCAAAAACCATCTGTAAACCCGAATGAAAACCTTTGCCGCGGGGATGGGCCCTTAGTGTAACAGATAGTACAGGAAGCGGGTGCACAGGGTTCATGGTGTGGGTGCGGCGGCTGCACAGGGTTCCCGGTGTGGGTGCGGCGGCTGCACAGGGTTCCCGGTGTGGGCGCGGTGGGTGCACAGGTTTCCCGGTGTGGGTGCGGTGGGTGCACAGGGTTCCCGGTGTGGGTGCGGTGGGTGCACAGGGTTCCCGGTGTGGGTGGGTGGGTGCACAGGGTTCCCGGTGTGGGTGAGGTGGGTTCACAGGGTTCATGGTGTGGGTGGGGGGGGCTGCACAGGGTTCCCGGCGTGGGTGCAGCGGCTGCACAGGGTTCCCGGTGTGGGTGGGGCGGCTGCACAGGGTTCCTGGTGTGGGCGCGGTGGGTGCACAGGGTTCCCGGTGTGGGCGCGGTGGGTGCACAGGGTTCCCGGCTGTGGGTGCGGTGGGTGCACAGGGTTCCCGGTGTGGGTGCGGTGGGTTCACAGGGTTCATGGTGTGGGTGCGGTGGGTTCACAGGGTTCATGGTGTGGGTGCGGTGGGTTCACAGGGTTCATGGTGTGGGTGGGGCGGGTGCACAGGGTTCCCGGCGTGGGTGCAGCGGCTGCACAGGGTTCCCGGTGTGGGTGGGGCGGCTGCACAGGGTTCCTGGTGTGGGCGCGGTGGGTGCACAGGGTTCCCGGAGTGGGCGCGGGGTGCACAGGGTTCCCGGGTGGGTGCGGTGGGTGCACAGGGTTCCCGGTGTGGGTGCGGTGGGTTCACAGGGTTCATGGTGTGGGTGGGGCGGGTGCACAGGGTTCCCGGCGTGGGTGCGGCGGCTGCACAGGGTTCCCGGCGTGGGTGGGGGCGGGTGCACAGGGTTACGCCGCGTGGTTGGGCAGGGTGCACAGGTTTCCCGGCGTTGGTGGGGCGTTCTGCACTAGTTTCCCCGAGCAAATGGAATCGGCGCGCTTACACAGGGTTTCCCGCGCCGTATGGACGCGCGTGCACGTTTTTTCCCGGCGTGGGTGCGGCGGCTGCACAGGGTTCCCGGCGTGGGTGCGGCGGCTGCACAGGGTTCCCGGCGTGGGTGCGGCGGGTGCACAGGGTTCCCGGCGTGGGTGCGGCGGGTGCACAGGGTTCCCGGCGTGGGTGCGGCGGCTGCACAGGGTTCCCGGCGAGGGAGCGGCGGCAGCACAGGGATCCCGGCGTGGGTGCGGCGGCTGCACAGGGTTCCCGGCGTGGGTGCGGCGGCTGCACAGGGTTCCCGGCGTGGGTGGGGCGGCTGCACAGGGTTCCCGGCGTGGGTGCGGCGGCTGCACAGGGTTCCCGGCGTGGGTGCGGCGGCTGCACAGGGTTCCCGGCGTGGGTGCGGCGGCTGCACAGGGTTCCCGGCGTGGGTGCGGCGGATGCAGGTAACGCACTGGTTACTTACTGATACAACTTTATAGCTCCGGCCGCTTTGTTGTCCACTACCTCATCAGGTATCGGGGCCTTCAGCTCTTTCCTCTCGCCCAGCACGTACATCAGAATCTCCATCAGTTTAGGCGACGCCTCCTCATTATCACCCTCCACCACGTACACATAGGCTCGCCCGCCGCGTTCACGGTCTCGGATGTCTTTCGCCAAGTTCATGCCCTAAAACGAATCAATTTTTCAATACTTATCTACAGAACCTTTACTGAGCTGCTAGAATATTTAATAGTCGGGGGCATTTAAAGGGATTTTCCACTTTTAGCTATATGCTGTGCAAATCATAGAGACCTGAAAATATATCCGTGGAGTCAGGGGTGCCATCAGGTTAAAACTGTCAGTACTACTGTAAGGCCTATCAGCTCTCTATCTATTAAACACTAAAACGTAACTTTTATTATGTATAACTCTTAACCTCTATACACACTATCTAAAAACCTGATTTCTAACCTCACCATTTAACCCTTTCTACTTCTGAAGGAAGGAATAGCTCCTTTTCCATTATCAAGTCTGGTGGAGCACCACCTATTAACAGGAAAGCCTTATATATACAGCAATTTACTAGCTCCAGTAAGGGATCCCAAGCCTCCTACTTGGGCAGTCGTCTTTAATCTAATGGACACAAGACAAATAAGGCCCCCATGTGACTCCCTCTGCAGTGGGTGACACTTGTAGACAGAGGTGAGAAATCACAATGTAAACGTCATGCCTGACCTCCCCGACATGTTTCACCAGCTAAACTGGCTTCATCAAGGGTTAGAGGTCCAGACAGCACAAAAAGGTTTATGCCCCCCAAAATGGAACCAAAGGAAACATCAACTTGTCACGAAAAAGGTAAAAAAAAAAGTGGTAAAATAATAAAATGTAAAAAAAAACAAATTTGGTGTCGCCATAATTTTACAGACCTGCAGAATCAAATTGTCATGTCAATCTTAAAGAAAACGCAAAAGCAACACCTCAGAAATTGCCGGATTTTTTATTTTTTGCAGAATTGTTGTTAGGAATGGTCATAGGTCTTCTAGAAGAGACCCAATGTAGTATTCGGTTTTGCAAAAATTTTTGTGACAGCTTATATGGTTCATACAGTGAAGATGGAATCACAGCTAGGGACATATTTGAGACCAGTATGTACGCCCCCTGTACTCCCACCACTACAGCAGGTAGACACCGTCATGTCTCGCTCCTCCGCACTCAGGTCCTTACCCTCAGTCTCTCCATCCTGTTGCTCTCTGGTCCGTTCCACTGGATAATCAGTTTCCCCAGATCCACCAAGAAGACGTCACCCGTATTAAAGCTGCTCCACTGGAAGGGGACCTGGAAGAGGACAAGGTCAGGACTGTTGCTTCTTAATGTAAGATACTTATATATCTGATAAACTGGAAGTGAAGGTTATTCAAAAAGTTTATATTAAAGGAGTCCTCTACCTAAAAAATCTGAAAATATCTGATTAATACAGCGGGCTAAGGCAGGGAATAACACGAGCTGACTCCTGCTGAGCTGTTCTTATCCATCTCTATTCTAATGGCTGGTAGAGTCGACCTTTCTAACTAAAATTGCCATGAAGGCTGGGACTAGTCCATTGGGGAGCAGGTAAAACCCCTGGGCAGGCTTAGGGCTGCTTTTCAAGGAGAAAGATAGAGAGTCATGTGCAGTAGCTGTATAACAGGCCCTAAGACAGGGCAACTGGTGGTCCCACAAATTAATTCCACTGGTGGATCCCAGGAATCAGCTCCGCTGGTGAACCCCAACGAATGATATCTACTGGTGGGACCCAGGAATCAACTCCACTTGTGGGCCTCAAGAATCATTTCTACTGGTGGCCCCAAAGAAGCAACTCCACTGATGGGCCCCAAGAATCATCTCCACTGGTGGATCCCAAGAATCAACTCCACTGGTGGATCCCAAGAATCAACTCCACTGGTGGATCCCAAAATCAGCTCCACTGGTGGATCCCAAAATCAGCTCCACTGGTGGATCCCAAGAATCATCTCCACTGATGGCCCCAAGAATCATCTCCACTGATTGGCCCCAAATCAGCTCCACTGTGGGCCCCAAGAATCAGCTCCACTGGTGGGCCCCAAGAACAACTCACTGTGGATCCCAAAATCATCTCCACTGGTGGATCCCAAAATCAGCTCCACTGATTGGCCCCAAGAATCAGCTCCACTGGTGGATCCCAAGAATCAGCTCCACTGGTGGCCCCAAGTATCATCTCCACTGATGGGCCCCAAGAATCATCTCCACTGATGGGCCCCAAGAATCATCTCCACTGGTGCCCCAAGAATCAGCTCCACTGGTGGGCCCCAAGAATCAGCTCCACTGGTGGGGCCCAAGAATCATCTCCACTGTAGGCCCCAAGAATCAGCTCCACTGGTGGGCCCCAAGAATCAACTCCACTGGTGGGCCCCAAGAATCAACTCCACTGGTGGGCCCCAAGAATCAGCTACACTGGTGGCCCCAAGAATCAGCTCCACTAGTGGGCCCCAAGAATCAACTCCACTGGTGGGCCCCAAGAATTAACTCCACTATTGTCCCTAAGAGTCATCCCCAGTGGCGGCCCCAACACCTTTGCCATTGCTGCCACTTAATGGGTGTGTACACTTTTGCAATCATCATTTTATTGTTCAAAAACATCTAAAATATAAAATGAAGCTACTTTGAAAATAAATTTGATTACAAATCTACCATTTTATGTATACAGCTCCTATGGGTCTCCATGGTTACAAACTACAAAGAGACCCTGACCAGTCAGGAATTAAGAGTCTGTTCACATCACATCTAAACTTTTCATCTGATCTATACATTGGGGCTGGCATATACCTCCAACCCCTAAATCGTAATTTGATTGCTGCTAAACTGGGGTGCAGAATCTAAGGATCCCCTGGACTATGCTGTGAAAAAAACCTCTGAACATGAGCCCCTGAATAGTCTCCGATTAGGTGGGCCACAAGGACTAAGACAAGCGCAAAGTCAGGAACAAAGTGAAGGTCAGAAACCAGGAAAGTAGCAGATGAAGTATCCAAGGAAATGAACAGGTGCAAGGTCAAGAACCAGGAGACTACTGCAAATACCAGATAAAGTATCCAAGAAGGTGAACAAGTGCAAAGACAAGAACCAGGAAAGTTCTACAAATACCAAATACCAGCAAAGTACTAGATAAATATCCAACGAGATCAAAAGGCACATGGTCAAGAACACGGAAAGCACTGCAAGTACCAGATAAAGTACCCAAGAAGGTCAACAAGTGCAAAGTCAAGAACCAGGAAAGTTCTACAAATACCAGCAACATATTAGGTGAATATCCAAAGAGAATATGAGGGACAAGGTTAAAAACTAATAAAATAGTACAAGTACCAGATGGAGTATCTAAGGACATTACCAGGTGCAAGGTGAAGAACCAGAAAAGTATTACAGGTACCAGGTGAAGTATCCAAGGACATTCAGAAGTGCAGGGTAAGGAACCAGCAAAGTACTGCAAGTACCAGGATAGGTATCCAAGGTGATAATCAGGCACATGGTCAAAAACCAAGAAAGTACTACAAATACCAGATGAAGTATCCAAGAAGGTCAGTAGGACTGAGTTCAGAAACAAGGCCAAGGTCAGGAATCAGCAAAGTACTACAAGTACCAGATTAAGTATTGATAATCAGGCATAAATTGAGGAACCAGGAAAGTACTGCAAGTACCAGAGGAAGTATCCAAGCAAGTCAACATGTGCAAAGACAAGGTATTCTTGTGCCCTAGGCAAATAAGGCATGTGGCGCCCCCACCCCTTACCTCCCAATGTAAAATTCAACTCACTTCATACCTCTTTGCGCCCCTTTCCTGCCTGATATGAAGTGGAGCCCTAGGCGGTCACCCTACCCGTCGTCCCGGCCCTGGATCAAGGACCAGGAAAATTCTACAAGTTCCAAATTAAATATCCAAGAAGATTAACTGGTGTGACATCAAGAACCAGGAAAGTACTACTAGTACCAGATGAAGTATCCAAAAATATGAAGAACAAGGCCAAAGTCAGGAATCAGCAAAGTACTGCAAGTACAATGAAGTATCCAAGTATACTTAGAGGCCCACAGTTAAAAAAAAGTAAAGTAGTAAAAGTGCCAGATGAAGTATCCAAGGACATTACCAGGTACAAGGTGAAGAACCAGAATAGAATTACAAGTACCAGAAGAAGTATCCAGGGAGGTCAACAGGCGCGCAGACAAGAACCAGATAAGTATTGCAGGTAAAAGATGAAGTATCCGAGGAGGAGATAAACAGGTGTAAAGTAGAGAACCAGGAAACTTCTATAAGCACCAGATGAAGTATCCAAGGAGGTCAATAGGATTAAGATTAGAAACAAAGCCAAGGTCAGGAACCTGCAAAGTACTAAAAGTACCATATGAAGTACCCAAAGAGGTGAGAGGTCAGGAACCAGCAAAGTACTAAAAGTATCAGATGAAGTTTGCAAGGAGATTAAGGGCATGTCCCCACTGCACGGGTTTTCGGCCGGTTTTTCAGCCGGTTTGCGGTTTTTCAGACGGCCTGAAAAAACGGCCGAAAATGGAGCACAATTGTGCTCTATGGAAAACCCGTGCAGCAGTCCCCACTGTCCCCACTGTCCCCACTGCACGGATTTTCTGCCCGGTGGTTTTGCCGCCCGCGGTCCGGCGGCAAAACATTGAGCATGTTCATTCTTCCGTCCGGTTTCTGGACAGAATATGAACACCTCAATGGGAGGGAGGAGGGCTCATCGCGAGGAAAAGCCATCCCCCCCGCGGCCGTGGGGACGGCCGCAAAACCGGACAAATACTGGCTGGCAAACCGGTCGGTATTTGTCCACTGCCGTGTGAACATGCCCTGAGAGATGTGAGATCAGGAACCAGGTAGAAACTACAAATACCAGCAAAGTACCAGATTAAGTATCCAAGGAGATTAAAGAGAAGCTGTCACATAGTTTTTGCCCTCCTTGCTGAGGGCAGCACAAGCCAGTGTCAGACCTGCTGTTTCCAGCGCTGTGTCCCTTATTCTGTAAGATGCTGGAGTTATAGAGTATTCAATGCTCAAATCTTATTAATGAGCAGGAGTCAGCCCCGCCCAACAAAGGTTAGCCCCACCCACTGACAGTTATTCACATGCTTCTACCTATTCAAAGTAATAGGTTTATCAGTTGAGGTGGGCGGGGCTAGCCTCAGGTGGGCGGGGAATGAATAAAACAGACTCTTTAAATGACTCTTTTCTGGCTGAAAACTGCAGATTTGAGCACGAACTACATGAAAACTGCTGCATCTTACAGAATAAGGGGCACAGCGCTGGAAACAGCAGGTCTGACACTAGCTTGTGCTGCCCTCAGCAAGGGGGGCATAACCTATGTGACAGGTTCCCTTTAAGAGGCACAAGGGGAAAAACCAGAAAAGTTCTACAAAAACCAGATGAATCATCCAAAAACATAAGCAAGTGCAAGGATACGAACTGTAACGGGATCAATAAGACCAGTGAGGCATAATTGTATCCGAGAAGGTCAGCCCTGGTGTCTAACGGCAGAGGTCCACCTCATACAGTTGCCTTGTCTGTCGCCATTTTCTACTGCCAGTTTTCCTGGAAACCCAACACTTATGTGAGGAATGAGCATTAGAGCCATGATGATAACTGGGATTGTGGTCAATGGGATAAATCACCTATTAACCAAAATGTTGGAAATACTACAATGCGCCCAAAAACGTCACTTGCAGTGGTCTGCAAAGTGCGGCTCTTTAGCTGTTGGTAAACTACAACTCCCATCAGGCCCACTGATATAGATTATATAAATGCATGATGGGAGTTGTAGTTTCCCAGCAGCTGGAGGGTCACACTTTGCAGACCACTGTCGTAGGGTTAATGGGGGCTTATGGATACCTTCCACATATATACTAGGAGATTTCCTCACACATTTGCTCAACATAACGTAACACATGATGAGAAAAGAGCCAAGATGAAGAGAGACGCAAGAGAGTAACACGTGACTGCAGGATCTGCAACCATAGAGGCACAGGCACTGCTCAGGAGTAGTGATGAGCGAGCAGTAAAAAGTTCTAGTTCGATTAGAACCTCGAACTTTATTGAGTTCGGCTTGAGGTTCTATTCGAACTCGAACCCAATTAAAGTCAATGGGAGAAGATGTTCTGGTTCATTTTTTATACCTATACAGGTGAGGAGAAGCTGGAATTACCTTCCATAACAGTAACCTGGATACAGGGAACAACTTAGTGAAGACAATTGGCTCTAAGAGTCACAGAAAAAACTGAGGGCTAAAATCCTTCATTCTTTCAATGGCGAAAAATAAAAAAGATGAGGACAGCTTGCAGCGGGGGGCGTAGTATAGGAGGTGCAGAGGTAGCAGCTGCTAGGGGCCCCGGGGCATCCTGGGGGGGCCCCAAACCCCCCTTTGCCATAGGAGTTTTTGGGAGACGGTTGTTATACAATTACTAAAAACCCCCAAAAAACTGCAAAAACTAAAACTTTTCTGCATTGAGCATGATTGAGCAAACCAAGCCTCTGTATAATATATTCCTGTATTGACAATCAGGGTTATGTGACCCTGAAAATAACAGTTCGGGGTGTGGAGAGATCACCGAAATCCCCCAAGCATCAAAAGTCAGAAAGTGAGCTGAAAATGGCATTCACAAGGCAATAAAAATAAAAATTTTAATATATAACTTGATATTGATTTTAACAGCCAATGAAAGCCCTACACCTTAGCAATGACGTTTCTGACGCTTCTGGCTGCTAAATATGTAGAAAGGTGATTGGATGGCGGCAAACGTGCAGAAAGCCGCTGAAAATGAAACTGAAATTGGCGTGTCCAACTAGAAAAAACTCTAAAAATTTGAGAAGTTCTACTAGAATTTTTTTTTTAAAAACCTTATATTTTTTTTTTTTTTTGGGTTTTTTTTTTTGTTTGGGTTAAAAATTTGCCACAAAGTACTAACCCTTTAAACAGCAAAGTGGTTTCAAAAGTATTCACGCCCCAATGTTTGGCCTCATTCACATTACAATTTCGTCTTCCGTTCATGGAATCCGTTGAGACACCGCGGCGGGTCAGGGACAGAACCATTGACTTGTATAGGGCAGATGTAATCATATTTGGGCTACAATTGCCCTATTTTGTGAATGTTTCCGTTTTTAAGTTCATGGTCGACCGGACACGTTCTCTAACTATTCCTATGAGGACTATGTCGTCCTATACAAGTCAATGGCTCCGTCGTCGTCCTGCCACGCTATCCATTGGGATGAATTTTTATTGTATCCTGACGGGAACCACAAACTGAAGGCAGAATCGTGACATGAACGCGGCTTTTACTGTACCAAAATCAAAATTTTGGGGGAGGTGCCGCTCCCCCTTCCCCCAAAACGTTCTTCTTCCCCTTGACTTTGCAGAGGGCTTTATGTTGTACGTTTGGCCCCCCTGTTCTTCCTGGGGCCCTCCCCATTCTTATACCTGGGATAACCAGAAGGATCACATAATATTATAATAGGACTTCAGAATTTAAAGGCAGGGTCACCTTTTTAGATCCTCCTACTATAATTCAGCTCAGACTTCAGACAGCGTGAACATATGTTGTTTTGGGTTGCCTTTTTTTGGATGCTGGCGGCCATGGAGATGATACTCACACAATGCCTTGCTTGAAATAACCCTTAAACGTGTCGCTCTCGTATCCCTGGACCTCCCGGTGCTGGATGGCGACTCCCCCCAGGTGATCATCCATCTGGATGGTGTAAATGGCAGCCGCGCCCTGCTCATCCACAGAGGAATTGGTCCCGATCCAGAAGTGGATGTCATAGGAGAAATTATTGCTGACTTTATGAGTCTGTTATGGAGGGAAACAGCAAATTTCAAAGAGATGTGGATTAAAATATGGGAGCTTTGGAGGGTCAAGAAAAAAAAAAAATTATACAAGCGGTTATTTAGAGTAGAAGCCCTGCAGAAACCAAATGTTTCCCTGCAAGTATTATGAAAAATTAGCTGGAAGTGAATCCTTGTTTCCCGTCTATACATGTCTGTGGTAAACAGCCCGGACTCTGACTGATAATTTAAAATATATATTTAATTTATTTAAATATATATATATATTTTATATATTAATATATAATTTATTTTTTTATATATATTTAATATTTTTATATTTATAAAATTTTATATTAATATTTATTTTATATATATAAAATTTTTATATTAATTATATATACAGGAAATGAATCCTATCTAACGAGAAGTGGATAAACAATATCCAGTCTATACAATGCCCGTGAGCCCAAAAACGCCTGGATCAAAAAGATATGTTTGATTTTGTTGTATTAGCACTCCTTTTGAAAATCTGTGAAGTGAAAACAGTATCAGTCTAGACAATGCTCTGGAGCTAAGCCATCAGAGACAAACCCCTATTTTGAGCTTGATACAATGATACAATGTATCAGTCTGGAGTCCAGGGTATTTAGCACATAGGGCATTGTCTTTTCAAGATACATCCATTTCTAAGCTGACAGCAGGACTAACTATGTACAGTTTATCAGTCTGGGCCCAGGTTTTTTAGCTCACAAGCATCATAAATTTCTGATAAAAACTTATCTATTCTCAGATAAGTGCAAGACAAAATATATATTGGTTTACTGCCTCAATACTCAGTGGCCGAACAATTAACTATTCCCAGTAGGAGGCAATATAAGTCCCAGTACAACAATTCTTTACTAGCTGCACCTGTTCTATTTCTCTCAGATAGCACTGGGGCTTGTATTACCTCCTACTGGGAATAGTTCTGTGTCCAGCCATTGAGTATGGCAACGTTAGGGGAGTAGCTTTGGGGGGTGCAGAGGTACTCGCAACCTTTTCCCCGGTTGAGGGGCCCAAAATCCCCCCTGCTACTAGGAAGAACAATTAATAAAATAAACCCCTGGTAGTGGGGGGCCAATACCCAAATTTTTTGCAGGGGCCCCTGAGCTTTTTGTTACGCCTCTGGGTGTGTGTCTGTGTTTTTAAATAAAATGTTCATTTTTTCTGTGATTTTTTTAGGGTTTTGAAGACAAAGGGGGACTCTTTAGTTTGGGGGTGGAGATTGCCTATTTAGGCCAAAATATTGACTAATACCTAATATTTGATATTTTTCCAGTATGTAGTCTTTTCTGTTTTATGGAGAGAAGGGTGGGCGGATTTGGTTTTGGGCCTTGGGAAACCTGGGGAAACCCCCTCATCGATTAGTAAGGGCGTCATTTAATGGGTTGTAAGCCCCGGGAGGGGCCCACAGGAACCGTATAATTTTTTTCCTTTTTTAAGCCTTTTTTATTTGCAATTGTAATAACAGCAATCACCCCCTTATGGATAGTCGGCGGGAGAGTGGCTGTTTATGTGTTTTTGTAGTTGAGAAATCTCCCTTGAATGGTGCTGGGGGTTTTCTGCATATTGGTGTGAACAGGTACTTATCCAATGTGCAGTTTTTTTTACTAAGTAGTTGCTCTCCTCGTTGACGGGTGTGTGAACGCTTGTTCATCAGCTAGCTGCGCAAAATGAAAGAGTCCCAGCACTCGTAAAAGGGATTCCAAGAAGACTGAGCGACAGGAAAAAACATTCCCTTTATTGGAAGATATATAAAATGTGCATTAAAAACACCTGTGGGTATGCAGGTTTACGCGTTTCAGGCCATTATTCAGGCCTCCTATACTGTGGACAATCAGCACAGACGTAATAGGGGCAAGCTGATAATTGGCCACACAGCAGGTCAATTTAGAGTTAAAACATAAAATGCTTAATTTGGAAAAAATTCTGACTTAACAATTAAGGATTTGGTGGGATTGCACTACTTTACAGGTTCTGATTAAGGGCCTGAATTATGGCCTGAAAAATGTAAACCTGCATACCCACGTATGTTTTTAATGCACGTTTTATATATCTTCCAATAAAGTGAGTGTTCCTGTCACTACGCCTTCTTGGAATCCCTTTTACGAGTGCTGGGACTCTTTCATTTTGTACATTTATTCCTATGGACATCCACAGCCGGATGTCGTTTCCCTGGAGCACCGTTATTGAATAAGGGAGCGGGCGTTCCTCTTTTCTCAAAGATCCCTGAGCGGGACAGGCGGACCTTACAACCCAGGATCAACGGTGAGTGCCACTCTATTTTATTTTTTTCTTTCATCAGCTAGCTGCACCTGTTATATTTCTCCCAGGTAGCACTGGGGCTTATATTGTCTCCTGCTTGGAATAGTTTGTTGTCCAGCTATGGAGCCATAACCCAACGTGTCCGGGTTTCAAGACAATAATGTCTCATTTTAGTGTGATTTTTTTCCCCCTCAATGTAAAGAGTGTTCACGTCCAAAGATTGTAAAAAAAGGTGATCGCCTGCAATAGCCCTATAAAGCCAACATCTCATTATAAGGAGCTGGACACCGACAGCTGTACTCACCATGAGGAGGACATAGCAATCTCCATCAAAGAAGTTTCCAAAGGTTTTTTCTGGGATAGGAACCATCTCCATGTTCTAAGAACAAGAGTCAGAAACAAATTATAGCTAAATAGAAGATGCTAAATCTATAGGAAAGAAGAGTGATCCTGGGAACGTCACTATAGGGGATGCAGAGATGGTGGACACAGTCATATCAGGGACCTCTTCATCTTCTGACAGAGGCAGGGAGGTAGGTTCATGTGTCCCCCTGCCCATGCAAGGTGCAGGGGAACATCCCCATCTTCCAATATGCTTATTGGGGCAGAGCAGTACTGGAGCAGGGAGCTTAATCTCTAAACACTCTAAGGACTTAAAGCATAATTCCAATTATAACACAACTTTCCATAAGTGCAAGCAAAAAAAAAACCTTTTGGAATATATCTTATTATGGTAAAAAATGGCTTTCTTTTCCACCTACCAGCCCCTTCCCATGCTTTCTTAGCTGCACCCTAAATCACTAAGAGAGTCCTCTCGCAGAGGAGAGAGCCAGAACTGAGAGCTCAGGTTACAGCTGCCTATGGAAGTCTATGGAGAGGGGTGGGGCAGGAGAGGCATAGAGACACCTATATAAATGGTGCTGGCTATATAGTGAGTGCTTTATCTCCCCTTAGTGCTAGGCTCACTACTCCTAACACCTGTCTAAAGTCCACTATGCTGTGTGTATGCGAGAGAATCTAATTTTCAGTTCCTCCCCTCTCCATGGACTTTCTGGGCAGCTGCAACCTGGGATCTCTGTGAGGCTGAATCCCCATCTCCTCTTCTCTTTTATGCATTTTTCTGTAATAAAATATATTACAAAGTTTCTAATTTTTGCTTGTACATTTAGCTTGTGGAAAGTTGTTCTGTAATTGAAAGTACAAAATCATTGTATCCCAGGGCCTGAGGAACCAAAGTCCTAGAGATCAGGACCAGGGCGGTAAACCACTGGGCACCAAGGACTGGGGAACCAAATCACTATAGACTGTGGACAGGTGTATGAAATCACTCAACACTAGGTCTAAGGCACCAAGCCTCTAGGGACAAGAGAGAATAAAAGCACTGGACACAAGGGCTGAGGGAATAAATTGTTGGAGACCAGGTGTAAGGGGCCAAATCTCTTGGGACTGGAACCAAATCTGGGGAACCAAATCAAAAAAAAAGGGCTCTAAAGGCAAAAAAACTTTTGGGACACGAGGGTTTGGGATCGAATTGAATTAAAAGGGGAAAAAGGGGAAAAAACATCCCACGGGACACCGGGAACCTAGGGAAACCAAGCCCCCTTTGGACAAAGGGGTTGGGTTTAAAGCAAAAGGGGGCAAAAAAATTCCTATTCCCTTTGGGCTTGGAAACAAAAGGGATTTTAGGAAGGGGAAAAACCCAAAAAAAACGGGGACCCAGGGCAAAGGGACCGGACCCAAAGGGAGGGGGGCAAAATAACGGGAAAACAAAGGGGTTTCTGACCCAAAACAAGCTTTTGGGAAAAAACCCAGGGCGGGAAAACCCATTGGATTGGGGAAGGGGAAACCCAAAAAACCATTTGCCCGGAACCCGGGGACAACCAGGGCCCCTTAGACCCCAAAAAGGGGACAACCCAAAAAGGGTTTTCCCGGCCCCTTAGAAAAAATTAACCCCAAAGGGAATGTAGCATCTTCCTGCCAGAGTTCTTCCTTAGTCATATTGTTACAAATGCAAACAATAGTGGTTACCTCTATCCTCCATATTTGTAGTCCTGGGGTGGTTTTTTTTGGGTTTCTTGGTTTTTTTTTCTGTGACCCGGGCTTTTTTTGGAAAAATTTTTAGATCACAAGCCCCACCGGGAAACCTAAAATTTGAGATAAAAGGGGAACCCTTTGGGGTAAAAATTTTTTTAAAAACCATGTATCATTTGAGGTAAGGGCCCTTTGTATGTTTATAAGGGTTTTTCAAAGCGAACATACACAATGACTCCTTTGTAGGGGGTCATTTGACAGTTTTATTGAAGGTATGGCCACATTTTTCCCGGGAAGGGGGCAGATATTTTCCATCACATCTTTTTAACAGGCTTCAGCACGGGGGTTCCCCCTTTTTAAAGAAACCTGTCACATAGGTGATGCCCCCCTTGTGGGGGGCCGGGCAAAAAGCAAGGCAAACCTGCTGTTTCCACGCTGGGGGCCCCTTTATTTTTGAAAAGATGGGGGTTTTTTTCGAGTATTTATTGCCAAATCTGCATTTTTTCAGCCAGAAATAAATTTTCAAGTTTTCTTTTTTTTCATACCCCCCCCCCACCTGATCAAAGCCCCCCCCCACCTCAACGATAAACCTATTACTTGAATAGGTAAAAAAAATGGGGAAAAAAACTTTTTAGTGGGGGGGGCTAGCCTTTTTTTTGGGGGGGTAACAACTCCTCATAAATAAATTTGAGCAAAAAATCTCAAAAACCCACCCAATTTTTACAGAAAAAGGGGACACACGCGGGAAACGGGCGGGTTGCACAGTTTTTCGCCCTCAAAGGGGGGGCATAACCAGTACGGGTTCCCTTTAAGTCAATGCAAATCTATAAATGCACAATAACACTTAGTACAGAACATTATGGACCCCTTTTAAATTGAAAAAGGGGAAAAAGTTTCCCAAGGCCAAAAAAGTGGGGGGGGAGGGAAGCACCCCTGTAGCACAAATTTTTAGGGTTTGGGTCGGGGTTGAATTTGGCTGCTGGAGGGTGGCATCGACCATTAGAGGACTCATATGACCCTTTTTTTTGGAAAACTTCAAGTTTTTTCCCCCGGGAAATCTCCCCCTTCATTTCAGAATTTTTTCCCCAACCCAAAGGGCCCCCTTTATAAATTGGTTTTGCCCAAACCTTTTTTTTCCCCCAAAAATTGGCCCCCAGGGAAATTTGTTTTTTATTAACTTTGTTAAAGGCCCCTTAAAACTTTTGGGAATTTGGGGCCACAACCAACTTTTAAAAAACACGCTTGTTTGGGTAAAAAAACTTTTTTTTTAACCCCATGGGAACAATTTCAAAAGGGTTTTTTTACCCTTGAAGTTGCCCCCTTTGGGCAAAAACCCCCTTTTTTCCCCTTAACCGGGCAAAAATTTCAAAGTTTAAGGCGGGTTTTCAACCCAAAAAAAAATGGGCCCCCCCTTGGCCCAAAAATTCAGCACTTAACCCCATTAAATTTTTAAAATTTTTAAAACTCAAAAAAAAACAAAACCAAAAAAAAAACCACCACTACCCACATAAAAAACGGGGATTAAGCAAAAAAAGAATACCCCACCCCAATTTAAATTTTAAGGCCCCAACTTCCCCGGGAATTGGGGCAATGGGTTTAAAAACTGCCCCCAAAAAACCCCGACCCCCATTCTTTAAGGGAAAATTTCCCCAACAACTGAAAGCTCTCCTGTACTCAAAACTGCCATTTAAATGAATGGAGATTGACCGCACAAGCACAGCTTCTTCTCTATTCAGAAGGGTGAGTTTTGGGGTTTCCCCTTCTAGAGAAATCCTGGCAAACCCCAACTATAGACTTGGTGGAATCCTATCCACATGCCTTAAACATCTGTGTTGGGAACCCGTTTTAAACCAAAAAAAAATGTTTTTTTTTTGGTTTCACTTTTTCCGGCCTTCGGGGGGCCAATTTTTTAATTTTTGGAAATTTTTTGGGGTTCCCTTTGGTTTCCCATTTTTACCCAGGTTTTTCCCTTCGGGAAAGTTTTGGTGGTTAGGTTAATGTTCTACCCTCGGGAACAGAGGTGAGAACGGACGGCAAGGGATCCGTTTCAACGAAACCCAAGTCCCTGGGCAACCCCTTTTTACTGGGCAATGGGGCCCCCCCTGGGGTTTCCGCCGTTTTGGGATCCTCACTTTTAAACGGAAAAAATACTGCATCTTGCTTTGCTATTTTTTCCCCATTCAGTTTACAGAACTTTTTGAAGGGGGCTCCCAAACCCGAATCCGTCAAACCCCATATGTAAACCAGGTCTAAAAAGTGATCAAAAAGTCGCTTTACCCTAATGGTCCCAAAAAAAAATACTTTTTCACCTGCAAAAAACGAGCCCTCACTCAGGTCCATAGGTAGAAAAATAAAAAAATTATTAGTCTCATTTGCTGCATTGCAAATTTACAATGCAAAAAAAAGATATATTTTCTGTTTTTTAAATTGATAAAAAACAACAAAAACTCTACAGATTTGGTATCGCCAGAATCGAAGCAACCTGCAGGGTAAAGATAATATGCAAATTAGACCGAACAGTGAACTCCATAAGAATGGAACCTATGCAAAGATGTAAATTTTTTTTGGGGGTGGGGGGGGGTTTTTGGTTTTTTTTTTTCCCAGTCATTTTATGGGACATTAAGAAAAAGTATCATTTGTTGCACAAAAAGCAAGGTATGTCTATGGAGGTGGAAAATAAAAAAAAATTTTTTTGAATGGGGCCGGGAAAAAAGTAGGAAAAAAAAATTTCTCGGGTGGGAAGGGGGTTTTAAGGCTTCACCAAAGCATCAAAATCAATTTTTAACCTTAAATACAAAATTTAAATTTAAGGATATTTGGGCTTTTTTTTGGCTTTTGGTGGTAATGAGGCAACGGATGAATGTCCGTGATGCAGAGTGACAAGTATTTCTCTGGGTTCACGGACACTGGGGGTCCCCTTTATCTTGGGGTTTTTTTAAATTCCAGGGGCGCCGGGGAGATGCCCTAATGAGATGGCACCGAACCAAGTATAATAATCCTGGGTTTTCCCTTTTGTCCTCAACATATAAGGAGGGCAGGGTGGCCCCCCCCCAAAGCTTGTGCAGAAACCAAGGGGTTGAAACCCTCCTATTGGTTTTATAGGACCCCCAGAGTCAAGGGGAGGGCGGCTGACACAATAAAAGTGTTACAAATAACTTTCTAAACAATATGTGTTGCCATTCACTGACAGCAAGGAAAGATCTTGGAAATGTTGAGGAATTGAAATAAGGTATATGAGAAAGCAATTCAGGGCTGTGGAGTCGGAGTCGGAGTCGTCATAAAAGGGACCGACTTCGACTCCCAAATATAATAAGTTGGTCCAGTTAGTTCGATGCAAAGAGCAAGAGGAATTGGCTCTGGCCAGTGCCCCTGCTCCATATCTTCAAGCCTCATCACATGAGGAGTGTAATTGATGACATGGAGCAGGGAAAGCGCTGCCAGGAGAAAAGACTCGCTCCCAGGGCAAACAGATTTCAGCAAAATTTTTCACTGTTTTCAAAGAAGTAGAAGATTTAACTTCATCCAAAACTGACTGTGGCTGAGGCAATTCCTTTATACCCTGACATTGTTAGAGGTGTGCCCCTGTGGTCACCGCTTTGCCACCAACCAGTTGTGTAGAGAGGCCGTTCTCTAGCCTGGAAATAAAAGAGGTCAGGTGTGAGGTCATGTATGTAGGATTTTGATGGAGCCAATACTATTTCTCAGAACAAATTTAAAAGGACTCACAAATGTTCCTGCAGTGTTTTGCAAATTTACATTTTTTTTGTGTTCTAAAGTCATATCCAATAAATATATTTTACACTGACAAGAAAAAGGGTAACAATGTTTTAAACTTGTGACTTTCAGGGCTCATAAACTCACCATCCACTACAGCTTTGTACATGAGGGTACTGTAATTTTATATACAGTCATCTTACCCATTTATTTCATAAATGTGACTTTCAAGTTTTTTTGCATCTGCTTAGTTCTGCAAATTCTTTCCTGTAACTGCATTGTTACTGTTTTGCTACTAAAAATCAAAATGTTAATTTTTATTATTTTGTTAGTATTTGGTGAATCCACCTTTGGTTTTCAGCACTGCCTGAATCCTTCTGGGCTCTGGATCAGATTCAAGCTATCTTTAACCAAAATCTGATCCCAGGTTTTCTTCTACACATTCCCAATGTTGTGCAGACTGGACTTGGATACAAATACAGCTTTTTCTTCAACTCTACCCACAAGTGTTCAAAACAGTATTACTCTTTTGCTTGTCAGTGTCTGTTCTACCTAAATAGCTTGATTATAGTATCATAAGGTGATAAACAGCCGGATGTTACCATTTTACTACAGTAAAGTTATCACTTAAACATGCGCCGTGTATGAGGGGGAGGAGTGGTGGAGTGGATCAGTCGAAGTTTGGGAAATTCAGGAGTTGGAGTGGGAGTCGGGGCTTTGGCTTGCTGACTCCACAGCCCTGGAAAGCATCGGAACTTTGAGTTTTTGGAGTTTTTATTACCCTTGTACAATTCTGGCCGTTGCTCCTCAGCATTCTTGTTCCTAGCAGAGCATCGGTTTTCATTGAATGCTGAGGAGCAAATGTCTATGATTTTAATGTCATCATCTAATGAGAGTTTCCTTTAGGAAGTGAGGGGTTGCTATAATTCATGAATTGACTGTGGGATTACAGGTTCACGCACACTGGAATGAAAGGGGTTGTCCAAAACATGGCGAGAGCAGGGTCAATTGATGCGAGTAACCCAGCCTGGGATACATGGCGTCCGTTGCTATCATTGCATTCAGGCCTGGATTGGCCTACAGGAGAGCAGGGAAAAACCCTGGTGGTCCCTGGGCATAGTTTTCAGGAAAACATGCAGAGAAAGAGAGGCAGAAAGCAAGACGAGGGCAAGAGTCATGTGCAAAATGTGCAGTCATGTACAGTAGCTCTAAGGGGGGCCCCAAGAAGCAACTCCACTGGGGGAAACCAAGAATCATCTCCACTGGTGGTCCAAAGAATCAACTCTACTGGTGGACCCCAAGAATCAACTCCACTGGTGGGACCCCAAGAATCATCTCCACTGGTGGACCCCAGGAATCAACTCCATTGGTGTGAACCAAGAATCAACTCCACTGGTGGGAACCAAGAATCAGCTCCACTGGTGGAAACCAAGAATTAACTCCACTGGTGGCCCCAAGAATCAACTCAACTGGTGGCTCCAAGAATCAACTCCACTGGTGGGGCCCAAGGAATCATCTCCACTGGTGGCCCCAGAATAAACTCCACTGGTGGGCCCCAAGAATCAACTCCACTGATGGGCCCCAAGAATCAACTCCACTGGTGACCCCAAGAATCAACTCCACTGGTGGCTCCAAGAATCAACTCCACTGGTGGGCCCCAAGAATCAGCTCCACTGGTGGCTCCAAGAATCAACTCCACTGGTGGCCCCAGAATAAACTCCACTGGTGGGCCCCAAGAATCATCTCCACTGGTGGCCCCAACAATCAGCTCCACTGGTGGGCCCAAAGAATAAACTCCACTGGTGGCTCCAAGAATCAACTCCACTGGTGGCCCCAAGAATCAGCTCCACTCGTGGTCCCCAAGAATCAACTCCACTGGTGGTCCCCAAGAATCAACTCCACTGGTGGGCCCCAAGAATCAACTCCACTGGTGGCCCCAAGAATCAGCCAGCATGGATTTACGAAGGACAGCAGCTGTCAGACCAATCTGATCTGTTTTTATGAAGAGGTGAGTAGAAGTCTGGATAGCGGGGCAGCTGTGGATATTGTGTTTTTAGACTTTGCAAAGGCGTTTGACACTGTCCCACATAAGCATTTATTGGGTAAATTAGAATCCATTGGGTTAGAGATAACAGTGTGTAATTGGATTAAAAACTGAATATCGGATCGTACTCAGAGAAAGGTGGTAAATGACTCCTACTCTGAGTGGTCCCCGGTTGTGAGTGGTGGCCGCAGGGCTCAGTATTGGGTCCTCTCTTATTTAATGTATTTATTAATGATATAGTGGAAGGGATCAATAGCACGGTAGCTATATTTGTAGATGACACCAAGCTATGCAGGGTAGTGCAATCTATGGACGAGGCTCATAAATTGCAAGCAGACATGGACACACTGAGCGCTTGGGCATCCTCTTGGCAAATGAGGTTCAATGTGGATAAATGTAAGGTTCTGCATCTGGGTAGAAATAATCTGCAGCATCATATGTCCTGGGAGTAATAATCTGCAGCATCATATGTCCTGGGGGTAATAATCTGCAGCATCATATGTCCTGGGAGTAATAATCTGCAGCATCTTATGTCCTGGGAGTAATAATCTGCAGCATCATATGTCCTGGGAGCAATAATCTGCAGCATCATATGTCCTAGGGGGAGAAAAACTTGGAGAATCGCTTGTTGAGGAAGATCTGGGCGTTCTTGTAGATCATAGACTACAGAACAGCACAATGCCAATCAGCTGCCTCTAAGGCAAGTAAGATATTGGCGTGTATTAAAAGAGGCATGGACTCGCGGGACAAGGATGTAATTCTACCGCTGTACAAAGCATTGGTGCGTCCTCACTTAGAATATGCTGTTCAGTTCTGGACTCTAGTTTATAGAAGAGATGTAATGGAGCTAGAGACAGTACAAAGACGAGCAACCAAACTTTTAAAGGGAATGGAGCATCTTAGTTATGAGGAGAGGTTGGTAGAACTGAACTTATTTAGTCTTGAGAAAAGACGGCTCCAGGGGGGACATGATTAATATATATATAAGTATATAAATGGTCCCTACAAAAAGTATGGGGAAAACTTATTTCATGTAAAGCCCCCTCAAAAGACAAAGGGGGCGCTCCATCCATCTGGAGGAAAAAGGATTCAGTCTCCAGAGGAGAAGAGCGTTCCTCACTGTAAGAACTGTAAATCTGTGGAATAGCCACCTGAGGAGCTGGTCACAGCAGGAACAGTAGAGAGTTTCAGGAAAGGCTTAGATACCTACCTGGAACTAAAGAATATTAATACGTATGTAGCTATGTAACATTCTGGCTCCTGGCTGGTGGCGGCTCTGGGGTCAGGGATGGGGTCTTCCCTGGAGCAGATTGGTTCTTGCCTTGTGGGTTTCAGGGCATTCACCAGTGGTGAGGCTGGGCTTAATGTCCTTGTCTCTCTCCCTCACCCACATTTTCCCCACCCTTGGTTGAACTTGATGGGCACGTGTCTTCTTTCAACCGTACTAACTATGTAACTCCACTGGTGGAAACCAGGAATCAAATCCACTATTGGCCCCAAGAATCAACTCCACTTATGGCCCCAGGAGCCCCAGTCTTACTCTGATTGCAATCATCCTTATACCTAAATTAGAGAATACAATGGATTGCATAGAGGTGAATCATCCCAGACGCCGAGCTGCTGTTTGTCACAGTGATGCTGACATTTCCACCCAGTAAATACATAAAGCTGAGATATATTCACAGGATACAACATTATGATGTCACATGTGGCCATTTATAGAACTGCTCTATGTATAGAATACAGCACCTAGTAACCTGCACATAGAGGGGAAGATTCAATCTCTTGGCTCTGATACAAAAGCCATGGCAGGACCGCACACCTAATAGGCGACAGCTATAGTCACTAACGGCCCCTCATATACACTATGAACTAGTCCCAGGACGACCATTGTATGATGAAACCATATTGGAAATTTGTTCCAAGGCCCCAAAATATCACCAACATTCATGAAACATGAAGATTAATAGGAATAAAGCGACTAATCCAGATACAGCGCGTCCTCCCATATAACATCAGGAAGAGCTGCTGGAAGCTGGAAACCACTATGATGAGGACAGGAGCTTCCAGGATCATTGACTTTATACACAATGGACCAGAAAAGACAATGGGGCCAAAAGGAGCTGCTCATCTTGGTACATGTAAGAGCAGTACAAGACATGTTGTACCGCGCTGTATTGTAGGGAGGCACTATAGACCACCAATCACTGCCTGCACCTCACTAATACATGTAAGAGCAGTACAGGACATGTAGTACTGCACTGTACTGTAGAGAGGCGCTATAGACCGCCAATCACTACATGCTCCTCACTAATACATGTAAGAGCAGTTCAGGTCTTATATTAATGTACTTTACTCTACAGCTCTAAAGGGTTAAAGCTTGTCAGTAAAAAACATAAACAAGCTCCTGTGCTGCTGATAAGACACAGCAGGGAGGAATGTCACCATCCCCACCACTGCTAGAGCAAAAAGCAAGGTGGCTGGTAACCTAGTGAAGCTTGTGTACATAAGCAGGAGATAATAACAGCTCTATATCTGAAAGGAAGCAAAATCAGAACAACAATGTATTTGATAATAGTCTATCTACATTTGTCCACATGTTTAAAGCTAATCAATGTAGTGAGAGGACTGATACTGTCTGCTGAGCGTGTGTATCTAAGCCTATCATGTCTGATACTGTCTGTTGAGCCAGTGTATCTAAGCCTATCATGTCTGATACGGTCTGCTGAGCCAGTGTATCTAAGCCTATCATGTCTGATACGGTCTGAGCCAGTGTATCTAAGCCTGTCATGTCTGATACTGTCTGTGGAGCCAGTGTATCTAAGCCTATCATGTCTGATACGGTCTGAGCCAGTGTATCTAAGCCTGTCATGTCTGATACTGTCTGTGGAGCCAGTGTATCTAAGCCTATCATGTCTGATACTGTCTGCTGGGCCGGTGTATCTAAGCCTATCATGCGCGATACAGTTTCTGGATGTTCCGTAACACAGGACACTGTATTTTCCTGGTAATTATGAAGTCGCTCCTCTATTAATGTGTAATAATTGGAGAGATACTTTGACCCTGTTCATAGCTCTTCAGGGCAGGGCAGGAGAGGAGTTTGCCCCCGGGTGGGAGCGGCCCTAGGTATCTGCCATGAATGGAGTATAAAGGGATATTCTTTCTGTGAGCTGTAGATCCAGCTCTGGAGGTCACAGTATAATGTGGCAGCGGAGGACTTGGGTCGTGTCAGGTCTTAATAATCTCTTCAGCTGCTTCTATGTTATTCACATGATTGAACCAGCGCCATATATCACAGAGGGTCACACAGCTTTCTGAAGACCCTGCATGGCATGGAAGTCACCACTGCTCTGCAGCATTACATTGTCTAACAGTATGTCACACAGGGGCGCCTGGGGCCCACCAGTGGAGGTGATTCTTAGGGGCCACCAGTGGAGATGGTTCTTGGGGCCCACCAGTGGAGATGGTTCTTGGGGCCCACCAGTGGAGATGATTCTTGGGTCACTAGTAGAGCTGATTCTTGGGGCCACAATCGGGTTGATTCTTGGGGCCACCAGAGGAGATGATTCTTGGGGCCAGCAGTGGAGTTGATTCTTGGGGCCACCAGTGGAGTTGACTCTTGGGGCAACCAGTGGAGCTGATTCTTCAGTCCCACGAGTGAAGGTGATTCACACCAGGTCCTTCAACTTCTTAATTTTGGTAGAGAGGTCTGAGTGCTTGGATGCAAGCAAGTCATCAATACTTCCAATCCTATGAAGGCCATTCAATGGTTTCAGACACCAGATCCTGAGGACAACATACTCCTCAAGCAACAATCATATAGAACTGTATTGCCACTTTTATATTTTTTAGCCCTCTATAAACTTCCTTAACTTATACGATTCCCTGCATTAGCGTTAGACATAGAGTTTATATATTTAATGCATGAAAATAAGCAGCTTGAGCCCAAAAGAAGGGGCAGTAAGCAGCTATTACCCCCTCCACCATCACCACCACCATAATCATACAGACAATCACAGATCTTCCAAGAATTCATCAACTTCAAAACTTGTGTCATCCTGCAAATGCATTAAATAGCTTATCCTGTATTTATCCCGAGTTACATCCTGTATAATTTCACTTTTCTGCTGGTGCAGTCACTGTGTACATAAATTACATTATTTATCCTGTACTGACCCTGCGTTACATCCTGTATTATACTCCAGAGCTGCACTCACTATTCTGCTGGTGCAGTCACTGTGTACATACATTACTTATCCTGTACTGATCCTGAGTTACATCCTGTATTATCCTCCAGAGCTGCACTCACTATCTGCTGGTGCAGTCACTGTGTAACATACATTTACTTATCCTGTACTGATCTGAGTTACATCCTGTTATTATTACTCCAGAGCTGCACTCACTATTCTGCTGGTGCAGTCACTGTACTTACATTACTTACCCTATATGATCCTGAGTTACATCCTGTATTATACTCCAGAGCTGCGTCACTATTTGTGGTGCAGTCATTGTACATCTTTAAACTTATCCTGTATGATCCTGAGTTCATCCTGTTTATACTCCAGGCTCCCACTCACTATTCTGCTGGTGCAGTCACTGTGCATACATTATTATCCTGTACTGATCCTGAGTTACATCCTGTATTATACTCCAGAGCTGCACTCACTATTTGCTGGTGCGTCACTGTGTACATACAATACTTATCCTGGACTGCTCCTGAGTTACATCCTGTATTATACCCCAGAGCTGCACCCACTATTCTGCTGGTGCAGTCACTGTGCATACATTACTTATCCTGTACTGATCCTGAGTTACATCCTGTATTATCCACCAGAGCTGCACTCACTATTCTGCTGGTGCAGTCACTGTACATACATGACTTATCCTGTACTGATCCGGGAGTTACATCCTGTATTATACCCCAGAGCTGCACTCTCTATTCTGCTGGTGCAGCCACTGTACCTACATTACTTATCCTGTACTGATCCTGAGTTACATCCTGTATTATCCTCCAGAGCTGCACTCACTATTCTGCTGGTGCAGTCACTGTGTATATACATTACTTATCCTGTACTGACCCTGAGTTACATCCTGTATTATCCTCCAGAGCTGCATTTCACTATTCTGCTGGTGCAGTCACTGTACATACATTATTATCCTGTGCGGGTTTCTGAGTTACATCCTGTATTATCTCCAGAGCTGCGTTCACTATTCTGCTGGTGCAGTCACTGTAATACATTATTTATCTGTAATGATCCTGAGTTACATCCTGTATTTTTACTCCAGAGCTGCACTCACTATTCTGTGGTGCAGTCACTGTGTACATCATTACTTATCCTGTATGATCCTGAGTTACATCCGTATTATACTCCAGAGCTGCACTCACTATTCTGCTGGCGCAGTCACTGTGTACAATACATTACTTATCCTGTGTGTTTCTGAGTTACACCCTGTATTATCTCCAGAGCTTGTTCACTATTCTGCTGGGGGCAGTCACTGTACATATATTACTTTCCTGTATGATCCTGAGTTACATCCTGTATTATCCTCCAGAGCTGCATCACTATTCTGTGGTGCAGTCACTGTACATACATTACTTATCCTGTACTGTTTCCTGAGTTACATCCTGTATTATACTCCAGAGTGCACTCACTATTTGCTGGTGCAGTCACTGTACAAAAAACCCTTATCCTTTTCTGATCCTCAGTTACATCCTGTATTATCCTCCAGGTTTGCACTCACTATTTGCTGGTGCAGTCACTGTCATACTTACTTATCCTTTTTATGACCTGAGTTTTGTATTATATCCAGGTGCCTCACTATTCTGCTGGTGCAGTCACGGTGTACATACATTACTTATCCTGTACTGTTGATTAACCCTGTTTTTTTTTTCCCCCAAAGGCTGCACTCATATTCTGTGGGCGTCACTGTACATCATTATTTCCCTGTACTGATCCGAGTTAATCCTGTATTATACTCCAGGCTGCATCCATTCTGGGTGCAGTCATGTACATACTTATTACCCTGTACGATCCTCAGTTAATCCTGTATTATCTCAGAGTGACTCACTATTCTGGGTGCAGTAAATGTACATACATTATTTTCCCTGTATGATCCGAGTTACACCCTGTATTATACTCCAGAGTGCACTCATATTTGCTGTCCCGTCACTGTGAAAATAATTATTTCCTGTACTGATCCTCAGTCTCATATACAATCATCCTAAGATGGAGAAGTTCACCGCCCCTTGCATAATTGGAGCTGAGCTTAGTTGTTTGAGGAATGTCTGACCACAACCTTGATGACTGTTTCCGGGACACGGCGGAATGTGACAGCAGCCTGGATTACCCAAAGGTTTTTTAACAAGATAACTAATGCAATTTATTTACAATGTTGCTTGGATAGATTTTATCTATGTACAACATGAGTTGTAAAATGTCCAAAGGTAGATGCTCCCTTTATGCAAGTCATAGACATGGAGACCGAAAAACACGATTCAAGTACATTGTTTCTATGGTTTTTATCATTTGCAATGAATAAGGTTATACTTTCATACCTCAGACTCTTGTGGCGCTACCAGCTTATTTTTTACTCTTTAAATGATCCTTTGAGAAATGAGGTGCGTTTTGGACTTTTTTAGATTTTAAAACAGTTATTGAATCTTTTTACTTAAATTTCATGGTTGCTCCAAGGTACTTGACCACTATGGGTGCAATTGCTTGTACACTATACTGCAATACTGATGTATTATAGTATGGTGTACAATAATGACACTTCTTTTATAGCCTAAGAATGCAGGCCTGGGTTCCTTAGAGTTCAAGAGCTATGTGGAGTAGCTGTATAATGTGCCCCAAGAACCAATTCCAGTGGTGGCCCCTTAAGATTCAACTCCATTGGTGGGCCTAAAAAATCAACTCCACTGGTGGGTCTCAAGAATCAACTCCACTGGTGGCCCCAAGAATCAACTTTGCTGGTGGGCCCCAAGAATCAACTTTGCTGGTGGCCCCAAGAATCAACTCCACTGGTGGCCCCAAGAATCAATTCCACTGGTGGGCCCCAAGAATCAACTCCACTGGTGGCCCCTAGAATCAATTCCACTGGTGGGCCCCAAGAAACAATTCCACTGGTGGCCCCAAGAATCAATTCCACTGATGGACCCAGAATATCTCCCTGGTGGCCCCAAGAATCAACTCCACTGGTGGCCCCAAGAATCAATTCCACTGGTGGGCCGCAAGATTCAACCATTGGTGGGCCTGAAAAATCGGCTCCACTGGTGGGGCTCAAGAATCAACTCCACTGGTGGCCCCAAGAATCAACTCCACTGGCGGCCCCCAAGAATCAACTCCACTGCTGGACCCCAAGAATCAACTCCATTGGCGGGGCCCTAAGAATCAACTCCACTGCTGGACCCCAAGAATCAACTCCACTGGTGACCCCAAGAATCATCTCCACTGGTGGAGCCCAAGAATCATCTCCACTGGTGGCCCCAAGAATCATCTCCACTGGTGGGAACCAAGAATCAACTCCACTGGTGGATCCCAAGATTCAACTCCACTGATTGCCGAAGAATCAACTCCATTGGTGGCCCCTAAGAATCCACTCCTCTGGTGGGCACCAAGATCCAACTCCACTGTTGACCCCAAGAATCCATTCCCCTGGTGGGCCCCAAGACTGAACTCCTCATTTTAAACAGATTTCTGACCACCCCTCAGTTCAAAATGGAGAAGCTTCAAGCATTGTTCTTGAAATAGATTTACACCTATACCTACACCTGTCCAAAATTCATGCCACCTTTTAATGATATGATATCAATGTCTATAATGAGACAACCCCTTTACATAAATACATTGGAATATTCAAGAAATGACAAAAACGACTAAAATTTACATAAAATCCCCTTTAATTTGCACCTTACCAGAAGTCTCATGGGTTCCAGGCTTTACCAGTCATGACTATAATTTATTACTTTATGTAGAGCTAGTGATTGAGCTGATACCCCCAATATCTGACCGTGTGGGGGCCGTGGTCACTGGAGGTCATCAGCCTGTCAAGGATTTTCCATTTAATTCCACTGTAATAACCACTATTTTTCTACATGGTTTTTGGGCTGTTGTTCTTGGATTCTCCTGCACCTGGGACCTCACTACAAGATTTTCTGTGGTTTTATATTATTCTGCAGAGATTTCATTATGAAAAACCACAGCAACAATAGCTCGACTCTCGGAAGCAGAAAACTGCAAGAGGCCGCCGCCGCCACCTTATGTGCCCTCATCACGGAGAGCGGTCACAGTCTATGAATTCATCATTCACCTGTCAATGAAAAGCGATGAATGGGAACTGTTTATTTACTCAGTAAACACTTTGTTACAATTCTCAGCCGCAGAGTGAAACATTCAGCAGCTCCTTCCAACGATCGGGAACGTACCGGGGACCCTACACGGCTCCTCCTACCCTTGATTTTCCAACAGGGCTAAGTAATTTCAAGGCCCCACATAGCTTTGGTATCTGGGCCCCCATCGCCTGTTACCAGTTCCTGTCTTGCATCCTATCAGTGGGTTCTTTTTCTTCTTTTATTTTTAATTTTATCAGGGTCCCAGAGAACTTCCTGTATTGTCCTGGTAGCACCCCTGTCTTCCAATGCTAAGCTGACTACAAGCATCTTACTTCTCCTACCCCCAGGGCAGCCGAAAGGGGCTAAATTGGGTATATTCATGACGATATGGCAGGACATCAGTTTAAACCATTAGACATCCTTGCCATACAAGGTCATGTTCTAGATCTTCTTCTGTGATTGGAACAGTGTTGGCCTGGAGTGCCTGGGGCCCATCTGTGGAGATTATTCTTGAGGCCTCCAATGGAGCTGATTCTTGGGGCCTCTAGTGGAGTTGGTTCTTGGGGCCACCAGTGGAGATGATTATTGGGGCCGACAGTGGAGTTGATTATTGGGGCCCACAGAGAAATTGATTATTGGGGCCAACAGTGGAGTTGATTCTTGGGGCCACCAGTGGAGGTGATTCTTGGGGCCACCTCTGTAGGTGATTTTTGGGGCCACCAGTCGAGATGAATCTTGGGGCCACCATCTGAGTGGATTCTTGGGCCCCACCAGTGGAGATGATTCTTGGGGCCACCAGTGGAGTTGATTCTTGGGACCCACCAGTGGAGATGATTCTTGGAACCACCAGTAGAGTTGATTCTTGGGGCCACCAGTGGAGCTGATTCTTGGGCCACTAGTGGAGATGATACTTGTGGCCACCAGTAGCGCTGATTCTTGGAGACCCCAGTGGAGATGATTATTTGTGCCCCCCAGTGAAGCTGATTCTGGGGGCCCACCAGTGTAGGTAATTCTTGGGGCCACCAGTGGCCCCATCCTATAGCTATTGTACATGACTGCACATTACTTTCGTTTTCTCTGTGTTTGTCTTTGAAAAGCAGTCCCAGGCTTGTTATGCCCGGGGCCTATGGGTGCCAATAGGGCAGTACAGGCAGTACTCCTGTCAGGAGCCCTAATCAAAAAGGGGCCCACAGATGTGTTAAAAAAAAATAGGAACTAGTAATGGGTGGGGACCCCATTTGATTTGGCTGTACGAGGCCCTGAAACGGTTAATAGATGACTGATGGCAGCCCTGCAGGGGCCTACCGTGACCAAAGGCCCACCAGCGTTTTCTCTGCCCAAACCCCCACCCCCCTGTGTTCCAGTTCGAGCTTGTACTGGACTAAGATATTGGCTTCATCTAATTCTAGTACTGGGTAAGCACAGTAATTAGATTGACTTGTAAAGGACACTGGAAACTTAGTGATCATAAACTATCTGTGTATTAATTACTATACTGATTGACAGATATAACCATAGCCCCCAAAAGATGTTCTGGCGCGGCACACACATATCCTGCGTCCTGCTGAATCCAGAGCCTAAGAAACCCACTGATACATTCCATAGCAGCACCATACTGACAGTTTCCAATTCATTATCAATAAGATTGTCAAGTATTCAACATGTAGCAATTTACCTTCACATTGTAAAGAGCTGATCCAGATTGATACCCAAAAAGCTTAATCATTGCCCACTTACAAGTTCTGCCCTCTTCTAATGCACCGAGTTTCCCCATTTCACTACCTCCGCTTGCTTTTAGAAAATAGTAAGATTCTTATTTAGATCCAAACGCTTCATGGTTCTCACCTTAGAGGATTTGCTCCCCAATATACAGAATCCTATATGAGCAAAACACATCAGCACGACAGATCTCTCTCCCGCCTTCTTCGCTACAATGTGTCAGTGCAGGTAGAAGGTATCAGCCGGAGTCCAGGGACTCACGAGGGACTGAATGTAAAGTGGTATTTACAGAAAGTGGGGAGAAGCGGGCTGGGCAATTAAGTTTTAGGAAAAAATCGAGTACACGGTCAGATCTCAGCACCTTTGATATAACCAGCTTTGCTGTTAAGGTTGTTTACAGTGGAACGAAAAGTCAGCTGTCCCTGGGAGACCTGGAGTAGGTGACAGTCAGGGGCAGCTGGAGAGGAGCTTACCTGTGTCTGTCAGGTGTGGCCGGCTGTCAGGAGAGCAGAGCGGAGCTGCACTGTGCACCTGTAGCAGTACAGACTCCTGACGGTGCAGCGACCTTTGTCCCTGCTCTGCGCCGCCGAATAAGGAGCCGTATTTGCCATATAAGGATATGCGCGCAGCTGTACCGGAGAGGACGCCACAGCCTCTCCCATGGGTGCTAGATGCTAATTAGACTCACTCTATTAATTACCACTTATTTATTTCATCAGCTTCATCTTTTTTTTAAAGCTGTTGCTTCTTGTAACATAAAATCTGCAATGAAATATCCGAAATATAGACAGCAAAGCCGTGCTGATAAGTCCTGCTTAAAGGGTAACTCCGCTCCGTACACTATATCCGCAGACTGTAATAGATATTGGTTAGATTTGCAGAATCTGCATTTATTTCTGGTCTTGCACTTCCCGTTTAGTGTATTCAACAGGGTTCAGTACTTGGAGAAAATAGGTTGACCCCAAATTCCTGTTGGGTTGTCGGGGGGGGGGGGGGGGGGGGGGGGGGGGGGGGGGGGGGGGGGGGGGGGGGGGGGGGGGGGGGGGGGGGGGGGGGGGGGGGGGGGGGGGGGGGGGGGGGGGGTGGGTCGGGACTGGGTTTCCGGGCGTTGGAGTGAAGGTGTAGGATTTGGGGTCACAGTGGAGTTGATTCTGGGGAAGGGGAGTTGATTCTTGGCCCAGTGAGTTGATTTTTGGGGCCACAGTGAGGTTTTGGGGCCACAGTGGTGATTCTTGGGCCACCAGTGGAGTATTTTGGGGCCATCAGTGAGCTGATTCTTGGGCCACCGTGGGTTATTCTTGGGGTACCAGTGGGTTTAATTTTGGGGTCACCCGTGGAGTAATTTTGGGGCCACCAGTGAGTTTTCTTGGGGCCACCAGGGGTTGTTTTGGGGCACAGGAAATGTTCTTGGAGGCCCCCCAAGGGGTTAATTCTTGGGGCCCCAGTGAGAATTTTTGGGGCACCTAGTTTTGGGTTAATTCTTGGGGCCACCAGTGGGTTTATTCTTGGGGCCACCCGTGGTGATTTTGGGCCCAAATGAGTTGTTTTGGGGTCCCCAGTGGGATTTATTCTTGGGGGCCCAGTGGAGTTTTTTGGGGCCAATGAGGGGTTTTTGGGGCCACAGTGAGTTGATTTTAGGGCCCCCCAGGGGAGTGTCTTTGGGAACCTGGGAGGATTTGGCCCACCAGTGGAGTTGATTCTTTGGGGCCCCAGTGATTTGAAGCACCAGGGAGTGTTCTGGAGCCACGTGGATGAATTCTTGGGGCCCACGTGGAGTGATTCTTGACCCACAGTGGGTTGATTTGGGTGCCAAGTGGATGATTTGGGTCCCCCAGGGAGTTGATCTGGGCCCCCGTGGAAAGATTCTTGGGCCCCAGTGGTTGATTCTTGGGGTCCCGAGTTGATCTGGGGCCACCGTGGGAAACTGTTCTTGGGCCACAGTGGAGTTAAATTTTTGGGTCCACCAGTGGGTTGATTTGGGTCCACCAGTGGAGTTATCTTGGGACCACGTGGGGTTGATTTTGGGCAAGTGGGTTAATCTTGAGCCACCATGGGTATTCTTGGGGGCCCACCGTGGAGTTTTAATTTTCTTCGGGCCATAGATAATGGGTTGATTCTTGGGGGGGGGTCTACCAGTGGTGATGATTCTTGGGGCCCACCAGTGGAGTTTATTCTTGGGACCCACCAGTAGAGTTGATTCTTGGGGCCACCAGTGCAGTTGATTCTTAGGGCCCACCAGTGAAGCTGCTCTTGGAGCCCTCCAGTGGAGTTAATTCTTGGGACCCACCAGTGCAGTTGATTCTTGAGGGGCACCGTGGGTAGATTCTGAAGCCAATGGAGTGATTCTTGGTCCCACCAGTGGAGTTGATTCTTGGGGCCACCAGTGGAGTTGATTCTTGGACCCACCAGTGGAGATGATTCTTGGTCCCACCAGTGGAGCTGATTCTTGGGTCCCACCAGTGGAGTTGATTCTTGAGTCCCACCAGTGGAGAAGATTCTTGGGGCCCTCCAGTGGAGCTGATTATTGGGGCCCACCAGTGGAGCTGATTCTTCGGGCCCACCAGTGGAGATGATTCTTGGGGCCCACCAGTGGAGTTGCTTCTTGGAGCCACCAGTGGAGCTGATTCTTGGGGCCTACCAGTGGAGGTGATTCTTGAGGCCCACCAGTAGAGCTGATTGTTGGGGTCCACCAGTGGAGTTGATTCTTGGGGCCACCAATGGAGCTGATTCTTGGGACCCACCAGTGGAGTTGATTCTTAGGGCCACCAGTGGAGTTGATTCTTGGGGCCCAACCCCCAGCTATTGTACATATGTCTTGCTTTCTGCCTCTATTTCTCTGCCATTGTTCCTGAAAATCTGACCCAGACCCACCATACCCAAGATGCCACCTAAGGTTTCCGCTGTTTCCCTGTGGGATAGTCCAAGCCAGCTAGGTGACCAGGCAGGTAAATGTTATCCAACCTCACTATAGAGCAGCCTCTTTGTCTAACAATCCATCAGTTACTGTCAGCTATGGGATTTACCTGGAATCTGGAAGACAATATAAAGCTGCTATAAGGTGACTGTCGCCCCTTTGCTTAAAATAGAAAAAAATAAAAAATGAGCTGCAAAAATGTCCTCCCAGAGGTTTTTTTTCTGACCTTATGGGGGGAACAAGATAAAAAAAACTGAGAGCCCAAACCGGAACTTTTAGCCCCGTCCCTGACGACCCTAAAACTTTATATCACCTATATATTAATGTCCATGAAGGAAAAGTGACAAAGTGACACAATTAAAAAATAAAGTAAATAAATTTTAAAAAATTAAAAAAAATGTATATATTTTTTTCAATTGTCCTGATATTATTATTATTATTAATATTATTAAAAGTAAACAAATCTAATGTAAAACTTGCACAAAAATAAAGCCTTGCAAGAAAAGGTGAAAATTTTAGTAGAATAATTAAGAAATCGTTCAAACCCTCGAGCACTGAAGATAATGAGCCCGATCAGTAACTGAATTATACTCAGATCAGTTCCGATTCTGCTGCTCAGTCTGAGATCAGGGATCTGGTAACCGGTATCGATCCCTTGATACTATAAACAGCAGGAATCACTTATGTCTCTGCTCCTCCCTGCACATTCATGTTCCGCTCCCCGGGGCCCGGCTGCAGGTGAACGCTTTGTATCACGTGTGTCCCGGGGGAAAAATATCTGTTGTTGTATTTACAGTTCCCAGAATCTGTAACATTAGTGAGAAGCACAGAAAGAGAACGGAGGAAGATCATCCAATACTCCCAAAAATGAACAGACACCTCCACCAACCATGTATTACAGAGATACAGGACATGTAATGTGATGTGACTGTACCAGCAGAATAGTGAGTGCAGCTCTGGAAGATAATACAGGATGTAACTCAGGATCAGTACAGGATAAGTAATGTATGTACAGTGACTGCACCAGCAGAATAGTGAGTGCAGCTCTGGAAGATAATACAGGATGTAACTCAGGATCAGTACAGGATAATTAATGTATGTACACAGTGACTGCACCAGCAGATAATGAGTGCAGCTTGGAGGATAATACAGGATGTAACTCAGGATCAGTACAGGATAAGTAATGTATGTACAGTGACTGCACCAGTAGAATAGTGAGTGCAGCTCTGGAGTATATATTACAGGAGTGTTTTTTTGTGTATTTTTGTTTGTAACTTGGGATCAGTACAGGATAAGTAATGTATGTACACAGTGACTGCACCAGCAGAATAGTGAGTGCAGCTCTGGAGGATAATACAGGATGTAACTCAGGATCAGTACAGGATAAGTAATGTATGTACACAGTGACTGCACCAGCAGAATAGTGAGTGCGGCTCTGGAGTATAATACAGGATGTAACTCAGGATCAGTACAGGATAAGTAATGTATGTACACAGTGACTGCACCAGCAGAATAGTGAGTGCAGCTCTGGAGGATAATACAGGATGTAACTCAGGATCAGTACAGGATAAGTAATGTATGTACACAGTGACTGCACCAGCAGAATTTTGAGTGCAGCTCTGGAGGATAATACAGGATGTAACTCAGGATCAGTACAGGATAAATAATGTATGTACACAGTGACTGCACCAGCAGAATAGTGAGTGCAGCTCTGGAGTATAATACAGGATGTAACTCAGGATCAGTACAGGATAAGTAATGTATGTACACCGTGACTGCACAGCAGAATAGTGAGTGCAGCTCTGGAGGATAATACAGGATGTAACTCAGGATCAGTACAGGATAAGTAATGTATGTACACAGTGACTGCACCAGCAGAATAGTGAGTGCAGCTCTGGAGAATACTATAGGAAGAGAAGTAACATAGATTATTTTGTGGTTCTTTCAAAGGGGGAAGTTGAAGGTCAGTAATGCGTTTCAGTGATTGTCGTATCTTATCTGAATAACTGGAAGCGTCATTTCTAGAGGAATACATAATGAATTATGTATTAGAGATTATTCGGGGACAGTCATTTGGCAGAGCTTGGCATGACATATGTAACTCTTGACTTGTATAGAATCACCCTTCTGTAACCAGCTCCTGTGTCAGGTATCTTCTGTGCCTGAATAGACAGTGGAGGGGCTCCTCTGTTTATTGTGGGGTGCTTGGGATGGGACCTTAACTGAGCTCACTTTGATGGTCTTTAATACAAAGGAGCTCACTGTGGAATAGGGGTAACATGGTGACCGATGTATGACATGACAGAGGGCAGCTACAGAGACCTGGGATATAGACATCTGCTGCTCCGGGATCCATGTCGCCTCCCCGACACTCCCAGTCCTGTGCCCGCCTGGTACAAGGTGAATGTTCAGCACTTACTGGGAGGTTCACTGGTGGAAAATGACAGGAGGTTTATGACTGAAGGATACACAGTCCAGTCCTTATCTCTGGAGCTCAATAGAAGATGGGAAGTGACCTATAAATACTCGCTATAAAAACCTACGAGCACGAGGCAGAGAGCAAACGAGTGAGGAAGCAACGACTGAGCCCGAGAGTCAGCCATGACTGCGGCCATAAGCGACACCTCCATGTGAGCACCAATGGCAAGTTGTGCAGTCACTGGGGCCACATGGAGCAAAGCTCTTGGTCACATCAAGTCCACAATAATCTGTGCCATGTGTTCCCACTAATATAAACCCCAAACCTCACATCATTGTGAACCATGAAGTATGACATGAGGTCTATAGATATATGCACAAACCCTTCAGAAACCAGCCATAGCCAAATACATATAAAGAGGTTGTCCTACATTGGGTGGGTTATTGGAGGAGGGGGGGGGGGTCATCCCTCAGTTATTAACCAGAGCAATGATCAGGTTCAAAGAGCATCTTCCATTCTAGAACATTTGGCACATTAGTCTATGACAGTGATTTTAATTATTGGGTCCACCAGTGGAGCTGTTTCTTGGGGCCACCAGTAGAGTTGGTTCTTGGGCCCTGCCAGTGGAGATGATTCTTGAGGCCCACCAGTGGTGTTGATTCTTGGGGCCACCAGTAGAGATGATTCTTGAGGCCACCAGTGGAGCTGATTCTTGGGGCCACCAGTGGAGCTGTTTCTTGTGGCCACCAGTGGAGCTGTTTCTTGGGGCCACCAGTGGAGCTGTTTCTTGGGGCCATCAGTGGAGCTGTTTCTTGGGGCCACCAGTAGAGTTGGTTCTTGGGCCCCACCAGTGGAGTTGATTCTTGGGCCCCACCAGTGGGGATGATTCTTGGGCCCCACTCAGTGGAGATGATTCTTGGGGCATCAGGTGGAGGTGGGTTTTGGGCCCACCTGTGGAGATGATTCTTGGGGCAACAGTAGAGTTGATTCTGGGGGCCACAGTGGAGCTGTTTTTTTGGGTCCATCAGTGGAGCTATTTATTGGGGCCATCAGTGGAGCTGTTTCTTGGGGTCATCAGTGGAGCTGTTTCTTGGGGCCATCAGTGGAGCTGTTTCTTGGGGCCATCAGTGGAGTTGATTCTTGGAGCCATCAGTGGAGCTGTTTCTTGGGGCCCATCAGTGGAGCTGTTTCTTGGGGCCCACCAGTGGAGCTGATTCTTGGGGCCACTGTGGAGCTGTTTTGGTGGCCACCAGTGGAGTTGATTCTTGGGGCCACCAGTGGACTGTTTCTTGGGGCCACCAGTGGAGCTGTTTCTTGGGGCCATCAGTGAAGTCGATTCTTGGGGCCACCAGTGGAGATGTTCTTTTCGTGCTAAGATATTGTGAGTAGGTGAAGTTTGAAGGTAAAATCAATAATGAGAATGGAGTACGGAATTCAAAGAGGAAGTTTTTGGTTATGTTTAAAGAAGATGTGAATGGAGAATTGATCTTTCCACCAGAAAGGTTTAGAATCGGGAGAGTGAATGGTGATTTATTCTTCTCACGAATTCCAGAATTTTGTCGGAAATGGGAAGGATATGGGCATAAGAAAGAAGATGGTGTGCTCTTGAAATGTGTGAACTCTAAGGCTATGTCTACACAGCAAAGTGAAAATGCAAGCTAAAATCCAACGGCAATTTCACATCGCTGCACCGCGCCGCCATTTTTTTATGTGCGTTTTTTTTGCACAAAATCGGAGGTCGGATTTAGGATTCTCACTGTAAAACAGGACCATTGCGTTGTGGGAATCAGATGGCAGGCCGGCGAAATATACAACATGTTCTATATGACACCGGACGGTTTTAGGTTTAGGCTTCTTTCAGTGTAGACTACAGCATGGATTTTCTATTAAAGGGGTTTTGCCACGAAGTAAAATTGACGTGGGAAGTTTGCAAAGTATATAAATAAACATTTTCTCATTCATCATTATTCTGCACCGTTTTTGTTTTAGCTGCTCTTTAGTGAACCTTTGTTACAGCTCGTCTCAGGGGGATCGACCAGGCTGAGAGCTCCTTAGGTCCTGGCGCACGTGCTCAAACATCACCTCTCTCTTCGGCATGTACTGAGTGTTCAAATCCAGATGCTGTCGTTCTTTTCCCGTCCTTGTTATTAGTACTTTAGTCACACTGTGCCAAATCAATAATATACATAAAATACCATTGAGTTTTGTGCAATTGAGATAGAGAAAAACAATTCTCTGCTGGGTTTTGATCCCTTAGGGTACCAAGCTAGTTATACTAAGGGGGTGGCGGGTGGGGGCGAGGCCAGGTAACTAGATAGGCCCTCTTTAGGTAGGTAGACCCGCTGGGATAAGTTGGTAGGCAGCCCAGGTAGGTTGGGTGGGTAACTAGCCACAGGTGGGTAGGTAAATAGCCAGGTAGATAAGCAGGCCAGTTAGGAAGATAGATAGGCTATTGTTAGGTTGGCGGTCACCTGTTAGGTGGCTGTAGGTAGGTGGTTGCCCCCTGTTAGGTAAGCTGCTAGGTAGTTTTAGGTCCCCTTTTTTAGGCTTCAAGGCAGTTAGAGACCCCCTTTAGGTAGTACACGGCACTTAGGGCTCTCTAGGTAGTATAAAGGCAGTTAGAGGGTCTCCTTTAGGTAGTATACAGTTAGGGGTCTCTACTTTAGGTCGTATACAACGTTGGGGTCTCCTTTAGGTAGTATACAGGTAGTTAGGGGCCTCTTTTGGTAGTAAACAGGTATAGGGCCTCCTTTTGGATAGTGTGAAGGATGTAGGGCCCCTTTAGCTATGTGTAGGTAGTAAGAGCCCCCTTTGTATTAGGTAGCACAGGGCCCACTTTAAGTAGTCAGGGCCCCTTTAAATAGCCAGGGCCCCTGTAGGGTAGTCAGGGCACCATGTAGGTAGCCAGGGCCCCCTTGTAGTCAGGGCACCTGTAGGTACCAGAGCCCCCTTGTAGTCAGGGCCCCCTTAGATTGGGGGGCCCCCCCCAGGGGGGGGGGGCCCCTTGTAGTCAGGGCCCCTTTGTAGTGAGGCTCCCTATAGGTAAGCCAGGGCCCCCTTGTAGTCTGGGCCCCTGTAGGTAGCCAGGGCCCCCTTGTAGTCAGGGCCCCCTGAGATTGCCAGGGCCCCACTTGTAGGGTAGCCATGGGCCTCCTCCCCCAATGTAGGTAGAAGGGACCCCCTTAGTAGTCAGGGATCCCTTTGTAAGTCTGGGCCCCTGTAGGTAGCCAGGGCCCCCTTGTATCAGGGCCCTGTAGGTAGCCAGGCCCTTGTTGCCAGGGAACCTCGGTTTAAGCCCAGGCCTCCCTTTGTTGTCGGCCCCTTGCATCCAGGGATCCCCCTTGTTGCCAGGCCTCCCTTTGTAGCCAGGGCCCCCCCTTGTAGCCAGGGCCCCCCTTTGTTAGCCAGGGCCCCTGTGGGTAGTTTAAAAAAATACAAAAAAAAAAAACAATAAAACAGCCCACTTCCTGGGCTGCGGTCGGCCGCTTGTGCCTGACGCCCTGCATAGGCGGCACGGTGAAAGTTGACGTATCCTCGCCGTTAGCCAGCTGTGGGCCGGCGCCGGCAGGCTGAGGCCTAATGCGTTCAGCCTGCCGGTTGGGAGACAGCGGAGCGCAGCGCTAGTGCGCCCTGTGCTCCGCTGACACAGCGCAGCCCGGGAGGGGTTTTTCGGGCGACCTAGTCCCCAATCCCGGGCCGGTCCTCTGAGCGCTCGGGACGCATGTTCCGGGGTTCAGGGACCGGATGCGCGCGGCCCAGGGAGGGACGGACTGCCTCGGGGCCCCAGCAGATCGGGGGGGGGGGGGGTCTCCGGGGGGATTCCACCGGTACCCGGCGGCCAAGTCCGAGCTGGGAGCTGGCTATATACATGCATGGTGGGCCTAGGGTGGCTATATAAGGCATGGGGGCATAGGCTGGCTATATACTGGCTGGTGGGCATAGGGCTGGCTATATACTGGCATGGTGGGCATAGGGCTGGCTATATACTGGCATGGTGAGGAGAGTTATAGCTATATACTGGTATAGTGGGGAGAGCTATCGGTATACTGGCTGGTGGGCATAGGGCTGGCTATAAACGGCATGGGGGGGCAAGGGGTGCGATATACTGGGTGGTGGGCATAGGGGAGGCTATATACAGGCATGGTGGGCATAGGGGTGACTATATACTGCATGGGGCATAGGGCTGGCTATATACTGGGATGGGGGCAAGGGGTGGTATATACACATGGGGGCATAGGGCTGACTATATACACATGGGGGGCATAGGGAGGCTACATACTGTGGGGCAAGGGCTGGCTAATACTGGCTGGGGGGCATAGGGGTGGCTATATACTGGGAAAAAGTGGTGAGAGTCTGGCTATAACTGGCATGGTGGGGGGAGTCTGGCTAATACTGGCATGGTGGGAGATCTGGCTATAACTGGCATGGTGGGGAAGCTGGGTATAATACTGGCTGGTGGGGAGACTATTATACCTGTGGGCATAGGGCTGGCTATATAACCCGGCATGGGGGGCATAGTGCTGGCTATATACTCTTGGGGGGCATAAGCTGGCTATATACAGGGGATGGGGGGCAAAGGGGTGGCTATATACTGGCTGGTGGTATAGGGTGGCTATAACTGGGCATGGTGGCATACGGCTGGCTATAACTGGGTGTGGGCATAGGGCTGGCTATAACAGCAAGGTGGGCAAGGGCTGGGTATAAAAGCGGGGGTAAGCCTATATCTTTGGGTGCTGGGGATAGGGCTGGTATATACTGGCATGGGGGGCAAGGGCTGGGGTAATACTGGGGATGGGGGGCATGGGGGTGGCTATTACTGGGATGGTGGGCATAGGGCTGGCCCATATACTGCATGGTGGGAGATCTGGGTATATACTGCATGGTGGGAGAGTGCGGCTATATACTCATATGGGGAATTATAGCTATATACTGGCATGGTGGGGGAGAGTGCTGGCTACATACTGGCATGGTGGGGAGTGCTGGCTATATACTGGCAGGGGCAAGGCTCTAATAAATGGGCTGGTGGGCAAAGGGGGGGCTAAAATACTGGAATGCTGGGGGGAAAATGCTGGCTATATACTGGGAAGGAGGGGAGAGTGCTTGCTTATCCGGGATGGTGGGGAGAGTGCTGGCTATAATACGGGATGTGGGGAGATGCTGCATATACTGGGCATGGTGGGAGGAGAGTTATAGCTATATCCCGGGATAGTGGGAGACTATCTGTAACTGCTGGTGGGCATAGGCTGGCTTATCGGCATGGTGGGCATAGGGGGCTAATACTGGGGGTGGGGCATAGGGCTGGCTAATACAGGGAGGTGGGCATAGGCGGGTATATACTTGGGTTTGGGGGGCATAGGCGGCTAAACAGGCAGGTGGGGATAGGGGGTGGCTATATCTCTGGTGGGGATAGGGGTGGCTATTACTGCAGGGGGCAAGGGCTGGCTATATACTGGGATGGGTGGGGGGGAGGCTGGGTATATACTGATGGTGGGAAGTGCTTTGGGTATATACTGGGGTGGTGGGGGGAAATTATCATTTACTGGCATGGTGGGGGGAGTGCTGGCTATATACGGGGAGGGGGGGGAGAGTTGGCTATTACGGGCAAGTGGGGGGAGTGCTGGCTATATTCGGCATGGTTTGGGGGGCTATCCTCTTTATACTGGGTGGTGGGGAAGCTATCTGTAACGCTGGTGGGGGAGCTATCTGTCTGTAATGGCTGGTGGGGAGCTACTGTCGTATACGCTGGGGGGGGAGAGCTATCTGCCTGTAACTGGCTGGTGGGGAGCGCACTTCTGTATACTGGGTGGGGGGGGAGCACTACTGCTATAACTGGGGTGGGGGGGACGCTACTTCTTATACGGCTGGGGGGGGAAGCTATCTGCTGTATACTGGCTGGTGGGAGGCTACTTCGTATCTGCTGGGGGGAGACTATCTGTCTGTATACTGGTGGTGGGAAGAGCTATCTGTCTTTACTGGCTGGGGGAGAGCTACTGTCTTATACTGGCTGGTGGGGAGAGCTATCGTATACTGGCTGGTGTGGAAGCTACTTCTGTATACCTGGTGCGGACAATCTTCCCGATACGCTGGGGGAGCCATCTGTCTGTATACGCTGGGGGGAGAGCATCTGTCTGTATACTGGCTGGTGGGGGGATCACTGTCTGTTAAATGGCTGGTTTGGGGGATCTACTGTCTTAACGCTGGGGGGGGGACGCTATCTTCTGTATACTGGGTGTGGGGCGCTATCTGCGTATACTGGGTGGTGGGAGAGCTACGTATACTGGGGGTGGTGGGGGAGCTTCTGCTGATACTGGCTGGTGCGGGCTATTGTCTTATACTGGCTGGGGGGAGCGCTATCTGCTGTATACGGCTGGGGGGAAGATCTGTCTGTATACGGGTGTGGGAGACTATCTGCTGATACTGCTTTTGGGACAGCTTCTGTCTGTATACTGGGTGGTGGAGCGCTATCTTCTTAACTGCGGGGGGGAGCCATCTGTCTGTATAAAATGGCTTGGGGAGAGCTATCTGAATACTGGCTGGGGGGGAAGCAAACTTTTTAAACTGGCGGGGGAAGCTACTTCTTAACTGGCTGGTGGGGAGAGCATCTGTCTGAATACTCCTTGGGGGGGCTATCTTTCGTATACTCTGGTGGGGGAGCTATCTTCTTATACTCTGGTGGGGAGAGCTACTGTCTGTATACTGGCTGGTGGGGAGAGCTACTGCCCGTAACTGGCTGGTGGGAGCGCTATCTTCTTATACTGGCTGGGGGAGCGCTATCTGCCCTTTTACTGGCTGTGGGGAGCAAACTGTCTATCGGCTGGTGGGGACGCAATTGTCGTATACTGCCCCGGGGGGGGAGAGCGATCGCCTGTATACGGCTGGTGGGAGCGCTATCTTTCTGTATACTGGCTGGTGGAGAGCTATCTGTCTGATAAGGCTTGGGGGAGAGCTATCTGATACTGGCTTGGGGGAGAGCTATCGTATACTGGCTGGGGGGGAGAGTGCTGGCTAATTCTGGCTGGTGGGGAGCTATCCTTCTGTTACTGGCGTGGGGGAAGCAAATTGTATACTGTCTGGGTTGGGGGGGGGCTATCTGCCTGTATACTGGCTGGGGGAACTATCTGTCTTATACGGCTGGTGGGGAGAGCTTCTGTCTTTATACTGGCTGGTGGGAGAGCTTTGTCTTAACGCTGGGGGGGGAGCGCTATCTTTTTGTATACTGGCTGGTGGGAGAGTATCGTATACTGGGTGGTGGGGAGAGCATCTGTCTGTATACTGGCTGGGGGGGAGCGCAAACTGTCGATACGCTGTGGGGAGAGCTATCTGTCTTAACTGCTGGGGGGGAAGCTATCTGTCTTAACGCCGGGGGGGGAAGCCACTGTCTGTATACTGGGGTGGGGGGGAAGCATCTGTATAAATTTTCTGGTGGGGAGAGCCATCTGTCTGTATAAATCTGTGGGGAGCTATCTGTCTGTATACGGGTGGTGGGGAGCCTATCTGTCTTATACTGGCTGGTGGGAGATCTATCGTCTTTATACTGGCTGGGGGGGAAGCGCTATCTGCTGTAACTGGCTGGGGGGAGCATCTGCTGTAACTGGCTGGGGAGCGCATCTGTCTGTTACTGGTGGTGGAGACTATCTTCGTAACTGGGTGGGGGGGAGAGCTATCTATCTGTATACGGGTGGTGGGGGGGGGGGGCATCTGTCTGTATACTGGGTGGTTTGGGGAAGCTATCCCGCGTATACTGGCTGGGGGGAAGCATCTGCTGTATACGGCTGGTGGGGAGACTATCTTCGTAACGCCTTGGGAAGAGCGATCTGCCTGTATACTGGGTGGGGGGAAAAGCGATTTTGTCTGTATATGGCTGGTGGGGAGAGCACTTCCCTTTTACTGGGTGTGGGGGAAGAGCTATCTGTCGTATACTGGTGGGGGGGAGAGCTATCTGTCTGTATAAGGCTGGTGGGGGGCATCTTTCTGATACGGGTGGTGGGGAGCTATCTTCTGTATACTGGCTGTGGGGAAAGCGATTGTCTGTATACGGGGTTGGGGGGAACTATCTTATACTGGCAGGTGGGGAGCTATCTTTTCTGTAACGGCTGGGGGGGAAGCACTTCTGATACTGCCTGTGGGGGGGCTATCTGTATACTGGCTGGTGGGACTATCTTCCCTTTTTAAATGGCCTGTGGGGGCCTATACACCTACCAAATTTTGGGGGCTTTATACCTATAAGAAGGGGTTGCTGGAAAAGTGAGGATTCTAAGATATTTGTGTCAAAAAACTGCAGGGACGATGTTTTCGGGAGTTCAGCATGAAGGTGTGAACCGGATGGAGAAGAAAAGGGAAAAAGAACAACTTATCGGAAAACTCACCTGTATCACTAAAAGGCCTGAAATGTAATCTCTCATATCGCGCAAATGTGAGGTTTATATTTATAATGGGGTACGGTTATTTAGTCATTTGGGTGAAACTGGGGGTATTTTTTTATCACTATTGGTGGTGAATTTTGGCGTGGGTTTTTTTGGGATTAATCAGTCAACTTCCCCTAGCACCTTGCACACGCATCTACCCCAATATGGCCCCCGAAAAGTAAAAATATGCAGAGGGGGTGGGGTAAGCGTCCGTCCCCATCCCCGTATTAATTGTTGTGCGGCCCCGCGGCCCGATGTCACCTCCCTGCTTCGGGGCGGCGCTTTGCGGTAACTAAGGTATTTTTCGGTCGCAATTTCGGCACTCGGTCTCAATAAGGTTCACCATCATTGTACTAGGGTATTATCTTAGTATTGTGGCAATTTTCCTTTGTATCTCCTTTTCCCTGATGAACCCATGTTATGTATGGGAGAAACGCGTCAGAATATGGCTGTTGTCTGCATATATGTCATCTAAGGAGTTGCTGTATATGTGTTTCTTTTTGTTAGTCCCAGGTTTTGTTTGTATATTTAGGGGTGTGTCTGTTATTTTGTTTCTAGTCCGTGTAACACGTTTTTGGTAGGGTGTTCCTGTGCGGGGTCGCCCCTTTCGGGGCGGGTGCTCCTTTTTCGCTATTCTAATCTTTTTTGATTTATTTTTGGGTTTCATTTTTAATATTATTAATAAAGGTTATATCTTATAGTTGTATCTGCACCCATAGGCATTTATTTCTTCAGTAGTTTTTTGAGTTTTTGTTTTTTTGCCGGGTATCTTTATCTCTAGGTTTCTCCTGCCTATTTATTTTCAGGAGTTGTGGTAATTTTTTTTCATTTACAACAAAGCAACAAAGTTCTGGCTCTTAGAATATCCCGACATAAAAAAAACCCCATGATGTTATGATTTTTTGTTTCAGCAGGAGTCTGTAAAAAAAAAAAGAGACGTGGCCTTAAAAAGTGGGTGTGACCTGAAAAGTGGGGTTGTGGTTTGTAAAAAAGAAAAGGGGTGGAGATCAGAGGGACTGCCCCGGGCAGCATTGCCGTCACTTATCAGGAGATACAATGTATCTAACATTCCAAAGATGTTAAGGAAGGAGGAACCTTGTATTACTGCAATAAAGGGACATTAACCCCTGCTCCGCCCCAACATTCCTGCCCCAGGGAGCATTAGGTGACAAAGTGAAGAGTGTAACTCCCATCAGGCAAACAGCAATGAGAGCAGGTTTCTGTAACTAAAGCTTAATTACTGTGTAAGAAGTTCTGGAACCTCCTAATTTACCTTGTGCTTCAGGGGTCCCCTTATTTTTAAGATTTCTGCTTCGTGTCAGTGAATGGAAACATTCTTGAATCCATCAAGAGGCAGAAAACCTGTACACACCTAGGGTGATATGTATGAACGTTATATTTATTATTTTGCCATAAGCAAACTTAAACTCTATCAGTTCTCTATCTATAAAACACTAAAACGTAACTTTTATTATGTAGAACTCTTAACCTCTATACACACTATTTAAAACTGATTTCAAACCTCATCATTTAACCTTTCTACTTCTGAAGGAAGGAATAGCTCCTTTTCTATTATCAAGTCTGTGGGACACCACCTACAACAGGAAAGGGCCCTTATATCAGCAATTTATTTAACTCCAGTAAGGGATCCCAAGCCTCTATTTGGACAGTCGTCCTAATCTCATGGCACAAAAACCAAATAAGGCCCCCTTTTGTGACACCCTCTGCAGCGGGTGACACTTGTAAACAGAGGTGAGAAATCACAATTTAAAACGTCATGCCTGACTTCCCCAACATGTTTCACCAGCTAAGGGGTTAGAGGTCCGATCCCCCGTATGTATGAACGTTGGTGCATAGAGGCCAGTTCTCAATAGCTTTAAGGGCATGTCCCCATGGCACCGGTTTGCGGCCGGTTTTTCAGACGGTTTGTGGTTTTGCAAACCATCTGAAAAACTGGCCGCAAACTTTTACATGGGCCGCTATGGAAAACCCGTGCAGCAGTCCCCCCGGATTTTCCGCCCGAAAAACATTCTACATGTTCATTCTTCCGTCCGGTTTTCGGACGGAATATGAACAAGTGAATGTGAAGGGGGAGGGCTCATCGCAGGCAAAAGCCGTCCTCCCGCGGCCGTGTGCATGGCACAAAAACGGACAAATACCAGTCGGATAAAGCGACCGGTATTTGTCCTGTGCTGTGTAAACGGGCCCTAAAGCAGTATAGAATGCGCCTGTATGTATGGACCTGCTCTACTGCGGGGTATACATACAGGCGCAGTGTAGGTGTAATCTTAGAAAGGGATAAATGTATGAGACAAATTGAGAGGTTAGAAATCAGGTTTTTAAAAAGTGTGTTATAGAGGTTAAGTGTTGTACATAATAAAAGTTAAGTTTTAGTGCTTTATAGACTGAGAACTGATAGAGTTTAAGTTTGCCTATGGCAAAATAGTGAATATAGGTGTAATCCTGGTGCTAATTCTATCTGTGCCGCAAGGTAAAAAAAGTAGAAACAACTCCACAGAATTCCTGACTGCTCGGGCCACGCATACTGATCTATAACATAGCATGACAGTGAATAGAAACCACTAGAGCTTCTACAGTAGTCACTGACATGCTATTCTGATGTCTTTTCTTTCTTCTAGGCTGCATGTGAGTGTTTGTAGTCACTGCTAATGATTAAGATACGGATTTAGAGGTAGATAGCTGGATTGGCTTAATTCATTTATATTATTTAATATTAATTTTAAATGATATAATTTTATATAAATGTTATGGGATAATTTATTTGGGGAATATTATATAAAATTTAATATTTTATATTTAATTTTCTATAGTTTAATAATTATTATAAATCTGTTTGTATTATTTTAGTGATATAAGTTAAGAAATTATTGATATTTTTTGGCCCTAATGGCAAATCTAGTTCCACTTGGACAACTCAGGCTCAAACTAAAAGCAATATATGGTTATGCACATTCCAAAAAAACATTTTAGAAAAAATGAACATAGGTGTCAACAGCTGGTGGTGTGTGCGTAGTATAAGCATACATTTCACCAATACAGTTGGCACCATGCTATAAACTAAGCACAATCAAAGGGGACATATGAATTTTGAAAAAAAGCTTTCTGCTATCTAGGATATATGGAAATTTTTTTTGTCCCCTTTGGATAGTGGCTTCAGTTTATAGTGTGGCCACTGTTATTTGAATATGATATGCTATACTACAGCCGCACCAGTGTTTCAGCTATGTACATTTTTATTTCTAATTGTTTTTTGGGATGTGCATAAACCATATATTGCTTTGGTTTGAGTTGAGGAGTGGCTGCCTCCATTTTGTTTTTTGCACCACCCACCTTGTACATGGCTTTTTATCAGTGCATGTAACTTGTATGCGGAGTTCCTTCATGTCCCTGGATATAATGATGTCCGAATATGGACCCAAACGAGATGTATCTTGAATAGAGGAAGAATCAAATATGTTAAGGACCACCTTCCTGGAATCCATGAAGTTCGTAGGTGGGCTTAAAAGTTTATGATCAAAGGTGAACTCAGGCTCAGGCACCACCTTAATCCTGGTCTGGCTGTTCTATCTCTTAGGCCGGGAAATGCTGATCGGTATTTGGTCTTTTTTTGCCACGCAAGTGGACAGCTTTTGTCCGCATTTTTGCAGATTCAAGCCCTCCTCCTTCGCACTCACATGAAAACCGGGCAGAAGAATGAACATGTTCTATGTTTTCCGGACCTGCCGCGGACTAAGAAACGTCCGAGCGGAAAATCCTTGCAGTGGGGACTGCTGCAAGGATTTTCCATTAAGGTCCATGTAAAAGGTTGACATCCGGTTTAGAGACGGTTTTCAAAACCAAAAACCGTCTGCAAATCCGGCTGAAAACCTGCGCCGTGGTGCTCCTTGTCTTGGCGTTAAACATTTATAAATGTGTAGAGTCAAACGGGGGCGACGCCCCCAGAACGCCCCCACATCTTGGGCGTATTACAAAGTGCTGCGGGCGCCACAAAATCCTAATTTTTGAGTGTTCCTGCTCATACACCTAGAGACAGTTTTTGGGCTGAAAGGACCCCAGAATAATGGCGCAGCCCCGGACATACATGTCGCCCCTAAGGGTATGTTCACATGGCTTATTAGATATTATAAGCCTGGAAATCTTTCTGGTTTCTCTTGGCTTCCGCCCCACACCCATCATTATATCAACATGATGACTTTGGATTGTGCGGGCGTCTAGTAAACCATTAGAGGAGCCCTCGGACTGTGAACTCAACTATCTCAAGTATTCCACAATCTCACACATTGTAGAAAGGAGCGGTGATGGGCAGCACCTTTACCCCTAATACCATATCTAGGCACACACGCCTCTCAGGAGTCTGAGAAAGCTGGGTGGCAGCATCAATGGGAGTTGCAGTGGACATCCAGTCCTGGCTAATAGTGGCCTGGGGCTTCTATCAGCTTAAAGGGGTGTTCCCAGCACAGAATTTGATTGTATTTCAATAGAAAAAGGCTTGAAGGAAACGGGCCCCCGAAAGTTACAGCTCAGAATGGAGAGCCAATCAGATTTGCACACAACTCTGCACTATGTTCTATGGGAGTTCTGAGTACGGCTGAACACAGAGCTCCCCTATACTGGGAATTCACATAGAACAGAATGGAGAACGCAGCGCTGCCCTGTACTGGGAACTCCCATAGAACATAATTGAGAACACAGCGCTCCCCTGTACTGGGAACTCCCATAGTGAACGGAATGGATACACAGCGCTCGTCCCTCTGTACTGGGAACTCCCATAGAACAGAATGGAGAACACAGTGCTCCCCTGTACTGGGAATTCTCATAGAGGAGAATGGAAAGAACATAGCGCTCCCCTGTCGTGGGAATGCCAGTAGAGGAGAATGGAAAGAACGAAGCGCTCCCCTGTACTGGGAACCCCATAAGAAACAGAATGGAGAACAAGCACTCCCCTGTACCGTGAACTCCCATATAACAGAATGGAGAACACAGCGCCCCCTGTAGGGGGAACCCCCATAGAACAAAATGTAAAAACACAGCGTCCCTGTTGGGAACTCCCTAGAAAAAAGGGGAAACACAGCGCTCCCTGTACCGGGAACTCTATAGAACAGAGTAGAGAAAAAGCCCCCCCTGTACTGGGAACCCCCCATAGGGGAGAATAGAAGAACATAGCGCTCCCTGTACGGGGATCTGCCATAAAAAGAAGGGGAAAAACACAGCATCCCCTGTACTGGGAACTCCATAAAAAGAATGGAGAACAAAGACTCCCTGGGGAACCCATAGAACAGAATGGAGAACACAGCGCCCTGTACTGGGAACCCCCATAAAAACAAAAAGGAGAACACAGGCTCCCTGTATGGGAACCCCCCATAAAAACAGAGTGGGAACACAGCGCTCCCCCAGTAGAGTTGAGTTTTGGAACCCCCCAGTGGAGATATTTTGGGGCCCACCAGTGGGATTTTTGGGGCCACCAGTAGAGTTGAGTTTGGTGCCCCCAGTGGGATTGTTTTGGGGCCCACAGTGGAGATTTTTGGGGGGCCCCACCAGTGGAGGTGATTCTTGGGGCCCCCCAGTGGAGAGATTCTTGGGGCCAGCAGGGGGTTCTTTTTTGGGGGCCCCCCAATGGAGTTGTTTTGGGGTGCCACCAGTAGATTTGATTCTTGGGCCACCAGTGGAGTTGATTCTTTGGGCCCACCAGTGGGTTGATTTTGGGGGGCCCCCGTGGATTTGTTTCCCTGGGACTCCCCAGTGTAGTTTTTTTGGGGGGCCCCAGTGGAGAGTTTTTGGGGGGCCCCCAGGGGAGTGATTCTTGGGGCCCCCCCAGTGGAGTGATTTTGGGGCCCCCAGTGGATTTGATTCTTGGCCCCCCCAGTGGAGTGATTTTTGGGGGCCCCCCACGTGGAGTGATTTTGGGGGCCACCAGGGAGCTGATTTTTGGGGTCCCCCCCAGTGGAGCTGATTTTTGGGGGTTTCCACCAGTAAAGATGATTCTTGGGGTCCCAGTGGAGTGTTTCTTGGGGTCCACAGTGGAGATGATTCTTGGGGCACAGTGGAGTGATTTCTTGGGGCACAAAAAGAGAAGCAGTTTCTTGGGGGCACCTATGGAGTTGTTTCTAGGGGCCCATGATGTGGGTTTATTTTTGGGGCCACCAGAAAGAGATGATTTTGGGCCACCGTGGAGTTGATTCTTGGGGACCAAACAGTGGGTTGATTCTTGGGGGCCCACCAGTGGAGTTGATTCTTGGGCCACAGGGGAGTTCCTTTTTAGGGCCCACCAGTGGAGTTGATTCTTGGGTCCCCAGGGGATTTGATTCTTGGGGTCACCAGGGTTGATTTTTGGGGGCTCCCCAGTGTAGTTCTTTTTGGGCCACCAAGTGGAGTGATTCTTGGGGCCACCAGTGGAGCTGATTCCCTTGGGGCCACCAGTGGAGCTGATTTTGGGGCCCCCAGTGGTTGATTCTTGGGGCCACCAGTGGGAGATGAAAAATTTTGGGGCCAACCAGTGGAGCTGTTTCCCTTGGGGCCCACCAGTGGAGCTGATTTGGGGTCCCCCAGTGGAGAGGGATTCTTGGGGTCCACAGTGGAGATGATTCTTGGGGTCCCCCAGTGGAGAGATTCTTGGGGCCACCATAAGAGATGTTCTTGAGGCCCCCAGTAGAGTTGATTCTTTGGGGCCCACCAGTGGAGTTGATTCTTGGGGCCCACCAGTTGGAGTTGGATTCTTGGGGTCCACCAGTGGAGTTGATCTTGGGGCTCCCAGTGTAGTTCTTTTTGGGGCCACCAGTGGAGATGATTCTTTGGGGCCCACAGTGGAGATGATTTCTTGGGGCCAAACCAGTGGAGCTGATTCTTGGGGCCCACAGTAGAGTTCATTCTTGGGCCCCAAAATGGGGGGATTCTTGGGCCCACCAGTGGAGTGATTCTTGGGGTCCACCAGTGGAGCTGATTCTTGGGGTCCACCAGTGGAGATGATTCTTGGGGTCCACTAGTGGAGATGATTCTTGGGGCCACCAGTGGAGATGATTCTTGGCGCCACCAGAGAAGCAGTTTCTTGGGGCCACCTATGGAGTTGTTTCTAGGGGCCCATGAGTGGGGTTTATTTTCGGGGCCCACCAATGGAGTTGATTTTTGGGGCCCAACAGTGTAGTTGATTCTTGCGGCTCACACTACAGCTACTGTACATGCCTCTTACTTACTACCTTTCTTTCTCTTTCTTTCTCCCTGATAACCAGCCTCAGACCTACCATGGCCATGGACCCACCATGCCTAGGAGCCCACCGGAAGTTCCCCTTGCTCCCCTGTGGGCCATTCCAAACCTGATCACTACAAAGAGAGAAATCCATGGCAGAAATCTTGTGGAAAAACCTGTCATACTTTTCTCTTGAGCCCTGCTCCATTGGGGCACAGCTGTGGGCAATGACTTCAGCTCAGTTGAGTCTGCGGTAGTCTAAAACTTACAGTCCCTCTCATCAGAGGCTCAGACACTCTATCCACCATGCTTTACACTGCAGCCATGCTTGTTAAATTGGCTTCTGTATATAGTCAGCACATGGAGGAATGACTTCAATTACGGCTAAGACCCTACCACGTAGGCTGAGGGAAGTAGAACCTAATGAATGGAGAAGGGGGTCGAGAAGAGGAAGGGGTGCAGCATTAGGAAGGCAGTAACCCTATCCCATGGGCTCTTGTCTTTTTTCCTACAACAAGTGTATGGCTGCTGCATGCGATGCACCGTGCCCAGTCATAAACCACAGATGAGCTGATGCGATGCTGGGCAAATATTAACTACAATGCGTCCCATTACTCCGACCATTTATGAGCCTCTTATCTACCACCTCAAACACTCAGTAACCTCTGAACTTGGAAATTTGCAAATAGGGCGACAGTTTTGAGCACCTGAATTCTCCTCAGCTCGATCCGTACTGCGCTCCTACCTGTGACAACGCTCCGTAACGTGCGGCACGATCTGGCGAACACCAGTGAAACGTTCTCCAAGTTCTGCATCTCAGTTCCTCACCATTTCCAAGGTCTCTGCTTGCTCTCAGTGAAAGGGAACACTTGTTTATATCCAGACAAGTACAGGGTTTGCTTCAGTTGTTTTTAGTCTAGATAAACTTCTGTAAGTTAAACTCTTTTCACCTGCACTGATACATTGTTACAGGAATGGGCTGGGACTGAAAAGCCGCCCTGGTACAGAAACCCCAGCAGCCCACATACAAAATCCACCTCCCTATTTTTCTTTGGTCACGCACTGAACCACACTCTAAAATAAGCAGCATAATCAAAACAAGCAAGAAAGTAAAAGTGGCGAATAGAAACAACTAATCTCAGGGTCAGGGACAGACGTGCACTCACTTTTATGATCAGGAACAAGTGTACGCTGCCTATATACGATATAAACTACAATATTTCCATATAGGGACCACGTAGTGGGCAGATTCCAGCTCAGGTCGCATCACATGACAGGGACTACAGAACGATGCAATACAGAAGCAAAATAACCTCTGACACCAGGGACTCACAGGTGTCATCTTCTCTGATTGGAGTCGCTCCCTTTTATGATCAGGAACAAGTGTACACTACCTCTATACGAGCGCCAATATAACCTACAATACCGCCATATAAGGACCACGTAGTGGTCAGACTCCAGCTCAGGTTACATCACATGACAGTGACTACAGAATGATCCAATACAGAAGCACAATAACCCCTGACATCAGGGACTCACAGGTGACATCTTCTCTGATTGGAGTCGCTCACTTTCTTTTTTCTTCTCCATCTGGACCAGAATGCCATGATGACTTTACCACACAAACATCTTGGACTCTGACCTTTTCCAGCATCTTCCTGTGTCCCACCTTTGTACAAACTCCCCATCCATAGCAGCCCAAATGGTAATAATGAAGCCCTTGTTACCCAAGATAGGTAAATAGGTATGTAGACCCCCCATTGGGTAGGAGGGTTTATAGGCCTTTCAGCAGGTAGGTAAGTATATAGGCTTCCCTGTAGTTAGGTATATAGGTTCCCCAGGAGTTAGGTAAATAGGCCCCCCCAATAGGTAGGTAGGTAGGTATATAGACCCCCAGAAGGTAGACAACTGTATAGGGCACCAGTAGATAGCTATAAAGGTACGTAGGTATATAGGGCCTTGTAACTAGATATACAAGCCACCTGTAGATAGCTATAGAAGCCCTGTGTAGGTAAGTATATAGGCTGCCTGTTGCTAGATATATCGGCCCCATGTAGGTAGGGAGATATACAGGCTTCCTTTAGGTAGGTTGCTATTTAGGTCCCCTTTAGATTTGTAGATACAAAGGTAGGTAGGTATAGAAGCCCCCTGTGGAGAAGTAGGTATAGAAGCCCCCTTTAGGTAGCTAGTCATATAGGCCCCCTATAGATAGGTATAGAGGCCCCATATAGATGGGTATATAGGCCCACTTTAGGTAAGTACTTATACAGACCCCCTACAGGTAAGTAGGTTTAGAGGCCACTGGTAGGTAGTTATATAGACCCCTTGTAGGCAGGTAGGTGGATGCAGGGTCCTCCTGTATTAGTCACCCTCTGACCCCGTTACTTTGCTAAGCAACATGCTCCAGGAGCTTCTGTACAGCGTGGGCAGTGTGACTCCCTCAGCTTTGAGGAGTATTAGGTCATAATAGGTGTAAACAAGAAAATTTCTATTCACTAACAGCAAGCAGAGGTTTTAAAAATGATTAGGAAACGAGACACGAAGGGTCACAAGTATGAAAACTGTCTAGGTCTAAGACCTTCCTTGTTGCCCATAGCAACCAATCAGAGCCCATAGCAACAATCGAGCCCATAGCAACCCAAACAAGGTCAGCAAACCCAATAAGGGGCCCATAGCAACCCGTCAGAGCTCAAAAGCCCAAAAATCAGAGCCCATAGCAACCAATCAGAGCGCATTAACAAATAATTTAGAGCCCATAGCAACCAATCAGGCTCATAGCAACCAATCAGAGCCCATAGCAAACCAATTTAGGGGCTCATAGCAACTAATCAGAGACCATTAGCGACCAATCAGAGCTCATAGTAACCAGAGCCCATAGCAACCAGTCAGAGCTCATAGCAACCAGAGACCATAGCAACCAGTCAGAGCTCATAGCAACCAGAGCCCATAGCAACAAGTCAGAGCTCATAGTAACCAATCAGAGCCCATAGTGACCAATCAGATCTCATAGCAACCAGAGTTCATAGCAACCAATCAGAGCCCATAGTAACCAATCAGAGCTCCCCTTTCATTTCTTATAGTGCTCTGAAAAAATGAAGGGGGGGCTCTGATTTGTTACTATGAGCAACAAAGAAAGTCTTAGACCTAGACAGTTTTCATACACGTCCCTCAAAGTATATACGAACATTGCAGAACTTGTCATTACACAATGCTAAACGAGGGGTCACATCTACACATCTGTAGTATTAAGTATGCAACTTGCCTAGTGTAAGCTTCCCCTCGCCCTCCTGGACCACATCTCCCCATGTGCCATACAGTATGTGATGATAAGGAAAGGAGTCTCATGATCTGTGCAGTATATGAGCGCCCTCAGGTGTCAGTGTTACATCCTCCCCTGCACATGAGAACAGTGACACGGGGATCCCAGGAGCGGGGGCAGGAGCTGCTCGGTGCAGACAACAACCTTTAGCAGAATCAAATATCAAAATGACCAACTCACTGCATACAGTGGGTTCAAAAGTAATTTTTAAACGTTACAGCCACAAACTTCAATGTGTTTTATTGATACAGTAAGTTTTGAGATAGAGCAACACAAAGTAGGAAGCATCTGTGAAGTGTAAAGAAAATCATCCACGCTTTTCCAAATATTTGCAAATTTTTTAAAAAAACTGAACAGTGTTTGGTGCATTCAGCCCCCGGAGTCAGTACTTTGTAGGACACCTCTATCTGCAATGTATTCAGCCCCCGGGGTCAGGAACTTTGTAGACACCTCTAGTCCTGCAATGTATTCCAGCCCCAGAGTCCATACTTTGTAGGACGACCCTCTACTGCAATGTAGTCAGTCCTGGAGTCATACTTTGTAGGAAACCTCATCTGCAATGTATTCAGCCCAGAGTCCAGTACTTTTGTAGGACACCTCTATCTGCAATGTCTTAAGCCTGAGTCAGTACTTGTAGGACACACTTATCTGAAATTATTCCAGCCCCGGAGTCAGTCTTTGTAGGACACCTCTATCTGCAATGTATTCAGCCCCAGAGTCAGACTTGGGGGTTTAGGACACCTCTATCTGTAATATATTAGCCCCCGAATTCAGTACTTGGTAGAACCACCTCTATCTAGCAAATGTATTCAGCCCCCAGAGTCAGTACTTTTGTAGGACACCTCTATCTGCAATGTATTAAGCCCAGGAGTCAGTAATTTGTATGACAACTCTATCTGCAATGTATTCAGTCCTGGAGGTCAGTACTTTGATGGACACCACTAACTGCAATGTATTCAGGCATTGAGTGCATTACTGTGCTAGGACTCCTCTATCTGCAATGTATTCAGCCCCGGAGTCAGTTACTTTGTAGGAACTCTACTGCAATGTAATTCAGCCCAGAGTCAGTACTTTGTAGACATCTCGATCTTCAATGTATTCAGCCTCAGAGTCAGTACTTTGTAAGGACACCTCTATCTGCATATGTTATCTGCCCTGGAGTCAGTGGCTTTGTAGGACACCTCTATCTGCAATGTATTCAACCCGGAGTCCAGTACTTTGTAGGACACCTCTATCTGCAATGTATTCACCCCAGAGTCAGAACTTTGTAGACATCACTATCTGCAATGTATTCAGCCCCGGAGTCAGAACTTTGTAGACACCTCCTATCTGCCCTGTATTCAGTCCCCGAGTCAGTACTTTGTAGGACACCTCTACGGCAATGTATTCAGGCCCGAGGTCCGAACTTTGTAGGACACCTCTATCTGCATTTTATTCTGTCCCTGAGTCAGTACTTTGTAGGACACCTCTATCTTGCAATGGTATTCAGCCCAAGAGTCAGTAATTTTGTAGGACACCTCTATCTGCAATGTATTGACCCCGGAGTCATTACATTGTAGGACACCTCTATCTGCAATGTATTCAGCCCTGGGGATCAGTACTTTGTAGACACCTCTATCTGCAGTGTATTCAGCCCTCGAATCAGTACTTTGTAGGACACCTCCTATCACATGCAATGTATTCAGCCCCCGAGTACGATACTTTGTAGGACACCTCCTATCTGCAATGTAATTCATGCCCCGAGTCAGTACTTTCTAGACACCTCTATCTGCAATGAATTCAGCCCGGAGTCGGTACTTTGTAGGACACCTCTATCTGCAGTGTATTAAGCCCCATATCAGTACTTAGTGGACACTCTATCTGCAATGTATTGCCAGATCCCCGGAGTCAGTACTTGTAGGACACCTCTTATCTGCAATGTATTAAGCCCCTGGAGGTCAGTACTTTATAGACACCTTCTATCTGCAATGTATTCAGCCGCGGAGTCAGTACTTTGTTAGGACCACCTTATCTGCAATTATTCTGGCTTGGAGTCAGTACTTGTGTAGACACCTCTATGCTGCAATGTATTCAGAGCTTTGAGTCAGTACTTTTAATTAGGACCACCTCTTATCTGCAATGTATTCAGCCCCCGGAGTCAGTACTTGGTAGACACCTCTATTCCCAATGTATTCAGCCCCCGGATCAGTACTTTGTACGGACACCTCTATCTGTAATACATTCAGCCCCCGGAGTCAGTACTTGGTAGGACCCCTCTATCTGCAATGTATTCAGTCCCCGGAGTCAGTACTTTGTAGGACACTCTCTATCTCAATAGTATTCACCCCCGGAGTCAGTACTTTGTAAGGACACCTCTATCTGCAATTGTATTCAGTCCTGGAGTCAGTACTTTGTAGACACCTCTAACCGGCAATGTAATTCAGGCTTGAGTCAGTAACTGTGTAGGAACCCTCTATCTGCAATGTATGTCAGCCCGAGTCAGTACTTTGTATGGACACCTCTATCTGCAATGTATTCAGCCCCAGAGTCAGTACTTTGAGGACATCTCTATCTCAATGTATTCAGCCTCATGAGTCAGTACGTTGTAGGACAACCTCTCTCTGCATTGTATTCATCCCCGGAGTCATAACTATGTAGGACACCTCTTATCTGCAATTATTCAGACCCCGTAGTCATACTTTGTAACACCTCTATCCTGCAATGTATTCAGCCCCATAGTCAGTACATTGTAGGACACCTCAATCTGCAATTGTAATTCAGTCCCCCGGAGTTAGTACTTTTGTTAGGACACCTCTATCTGCAATGTATTCAGATCCCTGGAGTCAGTACTTTGAAGGACACTCTATCTGCAATGTATTCAGCCCCAGAGTCAGTAATTTTGTAGGACACCTGTATCAGCAAATGTATTGAGCCCCGGAGTCAGTACTTGTAGGACACCCTAATCTGCAATGTATTCAGCCCTGGGGTCAGTACTTTGTAGACACCTCTATCTCAGTGTATTCAGCCCCAGAGTCATACCCTTTTTTTGTAGGACACCTCTATCGTCAATGTATTCAGCCCTGAATCAGTACGTTCTAGGACAACCTCTATCTGCAATGTATTCATCCTGGAGTCAGTACTTCTAGGCACACCTCTATCTGCAATGAACTTCAGCCTCCGGAGTCCGTTACTTTGTAGGACACCTCTATCTGGAAATGGGGTTGTAAGGATTGGGGGGGGGGGGGTGTATATATTATAAGGGGGGGGGGGGGGGGACATTGTATTCAGCCCCAGAGTCAGTACTTGTAGGACACCTCTATCTGCAATGTATTTAGCCCCAGAGTCAGTAATTTGTAAGGACACCTCTATCTGCAATGTATTCAGTCCCGGAGTCATACTTTGTAGACACCGCTATCAGAATTTATTCAGGCCGGAGTCCGTACTTTGTAGGACACCTTCTATCTAGCAATGTATCAACCCAAGTCCAGTACTTTGTAGACACCTCTATCTGCAATGTATTCAGCCTGGGGTTCAGTACTTTGTAGGACAACTCTATCTCAGTGTATTCAGCTCTCGGAATCAGTAACTTTTAGGACACCTCTATCAGCAATGTATTCAGCCCGGGTCATACTTTGTATGACACCTCCATCTGCAATGTATTTCAGCCCCCGGAGTCAGTACTTTGAGAACACCTCTATCTGCAATGTATTCAGCTGGAGTCAGTACTGTGTATGGGGGGGGGGGGGGGGTGAGGGGGGGGGGGGAACACCTCTATCTGGCAATGTAATAGGCTGGAGTCCGTACTAGTGTAGGACACCTCTATCTGCAATGTAAATTCAGCCCCGAGTCATGTACTTTGAAAGACACCTCTATCTGCAATGTATTGCAACCCCCAGAGTCAGTACTTTGTTGACATCTCTATCTGCAATGTATTCACCCCGGAGTAAAACTTTGTAGGACACCTCTATCTGCAATGTATTTCAGCCCCGGAGTCAGTACTTGTAGACACCTCTCTCTTGCAATGTATTCAGTCCCTGGAGTCATAACTTTGTAGTGACACCTCCTATCAGCAAGTATTCAGCCCTGGAGTCAGTACTTGTAGGACACCTCTAACTGCAATGTATTCAGTCCCCGGAGTCAGTACTTTGTAGGACACCTCATCTGCAATGTATTCAGTCCACCGGAGTTCAGTACTTTGTAGACACCTCTACCTGCAATGTATTCAGCCCTGGATATCAGTTAACTTGTATGACTACCTCTATCTGTAATGTAATTCAGGCCCGGAGTCCGTACTTTGTAGGACACCTCTATCTGCAATGTATTCATCCCCATAGTTCAGTACCTTTTAAGGACACCTCGATCTGCAATGTATTCCAGCCCCAGAGTCAGTACATTGTAGGACACCTCTATCTGCAGTGTATTAAGCCCCATAGTCATACTTTGTAGGACACCTCTATCTGCAATGTATTCCAGTCCCTGAGTCAGTACTTTGGTAGGACACCTCAGATCCTGCAGTGGTATTCAGCCCTCGGAATCAGTACTTTGTAGACCACCTCTATCTGCAATGTATTCAGCCCCGAGTCAGTACTATTGTAGGACACCTCTATCTGCAATGTATTCAGCCCTCGGAATCAGTACTTTCTAGGACACCGTCTATCTGCAATGGTATTCAGCCCGGAGTCATACTTTGTAGGACAACCCTCTATCTGCAAGTATTCAGCCCCGAGTCAGTACTTGTAGGACACCCTATCTGCAATGTATTCAGCCCCAATCAGTAATTTTGTTGACATCTCTATCTGCAAAGTATTCAGCCCCCGGAGTCCAGAACTTTGTAGGACACCTCTTATCTGCAATGTATTCAGCCCCGGAGTCAGTACTTTGTAGACACCTCTACCTGCAATGTATCAGCCCTGAGTCAGTACTTTGTAGGACACCTCTATCTGCAATGTATTCAGCCCCGGAGTCAGTACTTTGTAGGACACCTCTATCTGCAAGGTATTCAGTCCCTGGAGTCAGTACTTGTAGGACAACCTCTATCTGCAATGTATTTCACCCGCGGAGTCAGTACTTTAGTGGACACCTATACTGCAATGTATTCAGCCCTGGAGACAGTACTTATAGGACACCTCTATCGCCAATGTATTCAGCCCCGGAGTCAGTACTTTGTAGGACACCTCTCTCTGCACTTGTTGGTTTGTTATGTATTCATCCCTGGAGTCAGTACTTTGTAGGACACCTCTACTGCAATGTATTCACACCGGAGTCAGTATTTTTTTTTTTTTTCTTTGTAGACACCTCTATCTGCAATGTATTCAGTCCCCGGAAGTCTGTACTTGTAGACACCTCTAACTGCAATGTATTCAGAGCCCCGGAGTCCAGTACTTTGTAGGACACCTCTACCTGCAATGTATTCAGCCCTGACAGTACTATTGTAGGACACCTCTATCTGAATGTATTCAGGCCCGGAGTCCGTTACTTTGGTAGACACCTCTATCTGCAATGTTTCAGTCCCTGGAGTCAGTACTTTGTATGACACCTCTATCGTGGCAGTGTATTCAAGCCCTCGATCATACATTGTAGGACACCTCTATCTGCAATGTATTCAGCCCCAAGTCAGTACTTTGTAAGTACACCTCTATCTGCAATGTATTCAGCCCCTCAGGAATCAGTACTTTCTAGACATCCTCTAGCGCAATGTATTCAGCCCCGGGATCAGTACTTTGTAGACACCCTATCTGCAATGTAAACAGACCCCGATCACGTTACTTTGTAGGACACATCAATCTGCGGTGTATTCATCCCCGAGTCAGTACTTTGTAGGACCCTCTATCTGCAAGTATTCAGGCCCGGAGTCCGTACTTTGTAGGACCCTCTATCTGCAATGTATTCATTCCCTGTTGTCATACTTTGTAGGACACCTCTATCTGCAATGTATCAGCCCCAAGTCAGTAATTTGTAGACACCTCTATCAGCAATGTATTCAGCCCTGGAGTCTGTACTTTGTATGGACACCTCTATCTGCATGTATGCAGCCCTTGGAGTCCAGTACTTTGTAGGACACCTCTATCTGCAATGATTTCAGCCTGGGGTCAGTACTTTGTAGGACACCTCTATCAGCAGTGTTATTCAGCCCCTCGGGAATCACTACTTTGTAGGACACCTCTTATCTGTACTGTAATTTAGCCCTGGAGTCAGTTACTTGTGGACACCTCTAATCTGTCAATGTAATCAGCACCGGATGGTCAGTACATTGGTAGGACACCTCTATCTGCAATGTATTCAGCCCCAGAGTCAGTACATTGTAGACACCTCTATCGGCAATCGCGTATTCAGCCCAGGAGTCAGTACTTGTAGACACCTCTATCTGCAATGTATTCAGCCGGAGTCAGTATTTTTTGTAGGAACCCCTCTATCTGCAATGTAATTTAGCCCAGAGTATACTTGTATGGACACTCTTATCTGCAATGTATTCACAGCCCTGGAGTCAGTACTTTGTAGGACACCTCTATCTTCAATGTATTCAGCCCCGCCCTCCTCCCCCCCGGAGTCAGTACTTTGTAGGACACCTCTAACTTGCAATGTATTCAGCCCCGAGTCATTACATTGTAGGACAACATTCTATCAGCAAGTATTCAGTCCCTCCCGGAGTCAGTACTTTGTAGGAACACCTCTAACTGCAATGTATTCATCCTGGAGTCCGTACTTTGTAGACACCTCTATCTGCAATGTATTCAGCCCCCGAGCAGTACTTTGTAGGACACCTCTAACCTGCAATGTATTCAGCCCCATAGTCAGTACTTTTGTAGACACCTCTATCATCAATGTATTCAGTCCTGGAGTCAGTACTTGTAGGGCACCTTCTACTGCAATGTTATTCAGCCCCAGAGTCCAGTAAACTTTGTAGGACACCTCTATCTGCAATGTAATTCAGCCCCCGGAGTCTCAGTACTTGAAGGACACCTCTATCCTGCCATGAATTCAGCCCCGGATCATTAATTTGTAGGACACCTCTATCTGCACATGTTTTCAGTCCCAGAGTCAGTACTATTGTAGACACCTCTATCTGCAATGTAATCAGCCCCGGAGTCATTTATTTAGTACTCTGTAGGACACCTCTAAGCTGCAATGTTTCAGCCTTGCAAGTCAGTACTTTTGTAGGACACCTCTATCTGCAATGTATCAGCCCCGGTGAAGTACTTTATAGGACAACCTCTATCTGCAATGTATTCAGCCCCATAGTCAGTACTTTGTAGAACACCTCTATCTCTATGTATTTCACCCCTGTAGTCAGTACTTTGTAGGACACCTCAATCTGCAATGTATTCCAGCCCTGGAGTCAGTACTTGGTAGGACACCTCTATCTGCAAGTATTCAGCCCCGGAGTCATAACTTTTGTAGGACACCTCTATCTGCAATGTATTCAGCCCTGGATCAGTAACTTTGTAGGACCCACTATCTCAATGTATTCAGCCCCGGAGTCAAGGACTTTGTAAGGAGGGAAGGGAAAGAGGACACCTCTATCTGCAATGAATCAGCCCAGAGTCAGTACTTTGTAGGACACCTCAAAAAAAAAAAAAAAAAAAAAAAAAAAAAAAATATCTGCAATGTATTCATCCCCCTGAGTCAGTCTTTGTTAGAACACCTCTATCTCAATGTATTCAGCCCCGAGTCAGTACTTTGTAGGACACCTCTATCTGAATGTATTCAGCCTGAGTCAGTACTTTGTAGGACACCTCATCTGCAATGTATTCCAGCCCGGAGTCAGTACTATTGTAGGACACCCTATCAACAATGTATTCAGCCCAGGAGTCAGTACTTTGTGTAGTACACCCTCTATCTGACAATGTATCAGCCACAGAGTCAGAACTTTAAAGGACGCCTTGTATCTGCAGTGTAATCATCCGCAGGAGTCAATTACTTAGTAGGACACTCTAACTGCAATGTAATCAGGCTTGGAGTCAGCTACTTTTGTAGGACCTCCCTATCTGCAATTATTCAGTCCCCTGGAGTTTTTCCCCCCCAGTACTTTGTAGGACACTCTATCTGCAATGTATTCAGCCCCGGAGTTCAGTACTTTGTAGAGACACCCTCAATCAGCAGTGTATTCAGCCCCTGGAGTCATACTTTTGTAGACACCTCTATCTTCAATGTATTCAGCTCGATTCAGTACTTTGTAGGACACCACGATCTGCAATGTATTCAGCCCCCGGAGTCAGTACTTTGTAGGACACCTCTATCTGCAATGTATTCAGCCCCCGGAGTCAGTACTTTGTAGGACACCTCTATCTGCAATGTATTCAGCCCCCGGAGTCAGTACTTTGTAGGACACCTCTATCTGCAATGTATCAGGCTTGAGGTCAGTACTTGTAGGACACACTCTATCAGCAGATGTATCAGTGCTTGGAGTCAGTATCTGTTGTAGTACACCTCTATCTGCAATGAATACACCCCCGGAGTCAGAACTTGGAGGAACCTCAATCGTGCAATGTATTACAGCCCCCGGATTCAGTACTTTGTAGGACACCACTATCTGTAAAATATTCCAGCCCCCGAGTCAGTGCTTGGTAGGACACCTCTATCTGCAATGTATACTGCCCCCGAGTCAGTACTTGTAGGACATCCTCTATCTTTGCAATGTAATTCAGTCCTGGAGTCAGTTACTTGTAGACACCACTATATGCAATGTATTCAGCCACAGAGTCAGTACTTTGTAGGACACCTCTACTGCAATATATTATCCCTGGACTCATACTTTGTAGGACACCTCTATCGCAATGTATTCAGCCCCGGAGTCAGTACTTTGTAGGACACCTCTATATGCAATGTATTCGAGTCCCTGGAGTCATACTTATAGGACACCTCTACTGCAACATGTATTCAGGCTCTGGAGTCATACTTTTATAGGACACCTAGATCTGCAATGTAATTCAGCCCCCGTTCAGTAACTTGGTAGACCACCTCTATCTGCAATGTATTCAGCCTCTGGAGTCAGTACTTTGTAGGACTTCCTCTTTCTACAATGTATTCAGCCCCCGAGTCAGTACTTTGTAGGACTCCTCTATCATCAATGTATTCAGCCCGCGGAGTCATTACTTTGAAGGACACCACTATCTGTAATATATTCAGCCCCCGGAGTCAGTACTTGGAAGACACCTCTATCTGCAAATGTAATTCCGCCCCCGGATCAGTATCTTTTTAGGACACCTCCAATCTGCAATGATTAAGCCCCGGAGTCAGTACTTGTAGGACACCTCTATCTGCAATGAGTATCAGTCCTGAACAGTAACTTTGTAGGAATACCTCTAACAGGCAATGATATTCAGCTGGATTCAGTACTGTTGTAGGACTCCTCTATCTCAATGTATTCAGCCCGGAGTCAGTACTTTGTAGACACTCTAACTGCAATGTATTCAGCCCCAGATCAGTACTTTGTAGACTTCTCCTATCGGCAATGATTCAGACTCAGAGTCATTACTTGTAGGACACCTCTCTCTGCAATGTATTCAGCCCCCGGAGTCAGAACTTTGTAGGACACCTTTTTTTCCCCCCCCTTTTGTATTATCGGCAATGTATTCCAGCCCGGAGTCAGTACTTTGTTGGCCACCTCTATCTGCTATGTATTCAGCCCCAGAGACAGTACTTTGTAGGACATCTCTATCTGCAATGTATTCAGCCCCGGAGTCAGAACTTTTGTAGGACACCTCTATCTGCAAGTATTTAGTCCCGGAGTCAGTACTTTGAGACACCTCTATCTTCAATGTATTCAGGGCCCGAGTCGTACTTTGTAGGACACTTCTATCGCAATGTATTCATCCCTGGAGTCAGTACTTATGTAGGACACCGTCTAATCTGCAGTTTATTCAGCCCCCAGAGTCAGTAATTTTGAGGACACCCTATCTGCAAATGTTTTAGCCCCGAAGTCAGTACATGTAGGACACCCTCTCTTCTGCAATGTAATTCAGCCCTAGGGTCAGTACATGTAGGACACCTCTAACTGCAATGTATGTCAGCCCTGTGGGTCAGTACTTTGTAGTAAATAAAAACCAAAAAAAAAAAGACCACCTCTATCTGCAGTGTATTCAGCCCTCGGAATCAGTACTTTGTAGGACACCTCTATCTGCAATGTATTCAGCCCCAGAGTCAGTACTTTGTAGGACACCTCTATCGGCAATGTATTCAGCCCTCGGAATCAGTAATTTCTAGACACCTCTATCTGCAATGGATTCAGCCCCGGATCAGTACTTTCTAGGACTCCTCTATCTGCAATGAATTCAGGCCCGGAGTCCGGAACTTTGTAGGACACCATCTATCTGCAATGTATTTAGCCCCCAGAGTCAGTACTTTGTAGGACAATAGTTGAAGGGGGGTGGTGTGGGAGGGCGGAGGGGGGGCTAGGGTGGTTCGGGAAAGGGGTTCAGGGGGGGGGTGGGGGGGGGTGGCGTGTGCCCCGAGTTCATACTTGTAGGACACCATCTCTCTGCTAATGTATTGCAGGCCCAGTGAGTCCGTACTTATAGACCACCTCTATCGGCAAACTTTATCAGTCCCTGGAGTCAGTAACTTTGTAGAAAACTCTATTTGCAATTGTAATTCACCCCAGAGTCAGTAAATTTATGTAGGACACCTCTACTGCAAATGTATTCGGGGGGGGGGGGGGAGCCCGGAGTCAGTACTTTGTAGGACACCTCTATCTGCAATTATGCAGCCCTTGGAGTCATACTTGTAGACACCTCTATCTCAATGTATTCACACTGGTCAGTACTCTGTAGGAACCTCTATCTGCAGTGTATTCATCCCCCGCCCTCCGAATCACTACTATGTAGTACACCCTATCTGTAAATGTATTTAGCCCTGGAGTCAGTACTTTGTAGGACACTCTATCGCAATGTATTCAGCACCGAGTCATACTTTGTAGGACACCTCTATCTGCAATGTATTCAGCCCAATCAGTTACTTTTAGGACACCTCTATCGCAATGTATTCAGCCCAGGAGTCAGTACTTTGTAGACACCTCTATCGCAATGTATTCACCCCGAGTCATATTTTTTTGTATGACCACCTCTATCTTGCAATGTATTTAGCACCCATAGTCATGTACTTTGTAGGACACATCTATCTGCAATGTATTCAGCCCTGGAGTCCAGTACTTTGGTTATTACACCTCTATCTTCAGTATTCAGCCCCGCCCTCCTCCCCCCCGGAGTCAGTACTTTGTAGGACACCACTATCAGCAATGTATTCAGACCCGAGTCATACTTTTGTAGTACACCTCTATCTGCAATGTATTCATCACCCCCGGAGTCAGTACCTTTTAGGAGCACCTCTATCTGTCAATGTATTCAGTCCTGGAGTCAGTACTTTGTAGGACACCTCTATCTGCAATGATCAGCCCCCCCGGAGTCAGTACTTTGTAGGACCCTTCTTATCTGCAATGTATTCAGCCCCAGAGATCAGTACTGTGTAGGACACCTCAATCGCAATGTATTCATCCCTGAGTCCAGTACTTTGTAGGCACATCTATCTGCATGTTATTCAGCCCCAGAGTCAGTACTTTGTAGGACTCCTCTATCTGCAATGTATTAGCCCCCGGAGCAGTACTTTGTAGGACACCTCTATCTGAAATGTATTCAGCCCCAGGAAGTCCAAGTACTTTGGTAGGACACCTCTATCTGCATGTATAGCAGTCCCAGAGTCTGTACTTTGTAGGACACCTCTAATCTGCAATGTAAAACAGCCCGAGTCAGTACTACTGTAGGACACCTCTACTTCAAGTATCAGCCCTGGCAGTCAGTACTTTGTAGACACCTCTATCTGCAATGTATTCAGCCCCGGAAGTCATACTTTATAGGACACCTTCTATTCTGCAATGTAAACAGCCCCAGAGTCAGCTAACTTTGTAGGACACCTCTATCTGCAATGTAATCAGCCCCTGTATCATACTTTGAAGGACACCTCAATCTGCAATGTATTCAGCCCTGGAGTCAGTACGTTGTAGGACACCTTATCTGCACATGTATTCAGCCCCGGAGTCAGTACTTTGTAGGACACCTCTAGTCTGCAATGTATTCAGCCCTGGAGATCAGTACTTGTAGGACACACACTACTGGCAATGTAATTCACCCGGAGTTCAGGACTTTGTAGGACCTCTATCTGCAATATATTCAGCCCCAGAGTCAGTACTTTGTAGGACACCTCTATCTGCAATGTATTCAGCCCCCGGGAGTCAGTACTTTGTAGGACACCTCTATCTGCAATGTATTCAGCCCCCCCCCCGGAGTCAGTACTTTGTAGGACACCTCCTATCTGCAATGTAATTCAGCCCCAGGGTCAGAACTTATAGACACCTGTATCTGCAGTGTAATACCCTGAGTCAGTACTTTGTAGGTCACCTCTATCTGCAATGTATTCAGCTTGGAGGTTCAGTACTTTGTAGACACCTCTATCCTGCAATGTACTTCAGTCCCTGGATTCAAGTACTTGTTAAGGACACCTCTATCGCAGTGTATCAGCCCTGGAGTCCAGTACTTTGTAGGACACCACTATCGTGCAATGTATTCAGCACCGTAGTCAGTACTTTGTTGGGACAACCCTCTATTTTGCAATGTATTCAGCCCCGGGGTCAGTACTTTGTAGGAACACCCTCCTTCTGCAAATGTAAATTTTAGCCCCGGTCAGTACTTTGTAGGACCCCCTCCCATCGGGAATTGATTCAGCACCCCGGGGTCATTTCTTTTTGGGGCCCCAACCCATCTGCCCAAAGTTTTTTTAGCCCCGGGGTAAGTACTTTGTAGGACAAACCTCTATCTGCAATGGGTTTTTGCCCCCGGGTCCGTACTTTGTAGGGCACCTTTATCTGCAATTTTTATTCAACCCCCGGGGTCAAGTACTTTGTTTGGACCCTTATTTGCAATTTTTAAATTTAGCCCCCGGGTTTATTTCTTTTTTAGGGAAAACCCCTATCTGCAATGATTCAGCCCGGGGTCGGTTTCTTTTTTAGGACACCTCCTTTTGCCCAAAGTAGTTAAACCCGGGTCAGTACTTTGTAGGACCCTCTATCTGCCCAAGGGATTAAACCCCTGGAGTCCAGTAAATTTGAAAGGGCACCTCTATTGCAATTTTATTTTAGGCCCGGGGGTCGTAAATTTGTAAAGGGCCCCTAAATTTCAATGTATTCAGCCCCCAAGGTTTAATTTCTTTTTTGGCCCCCTTATTTTGCAAAAATTTTCAGCCCCGGGGGGTTTATTTCTTTGTAGGACAACCCCCTTTTTTGGGAAAAGTATCAAACCCCGGGGTCAGTACTTTGTTGGAAACCTATTAAAACTGAAATTTTTTCAGCCCCCCGGAGTCGTACTTTGGGAGGACACCTCTACTGAAAAATTTTCGCCCCGGATTTATTACTTTGTAGGGCCCCCTCTATCTGCAAAAGGATTCAGCCCCCTGGAGTTGGGTTTTTTTTAGGGGCACCTCTATCTGAATGTATTCAAACCCGGAAATTAAATACTTTGTGGACACTCCATTTGAATGTTTTTGGCCCCCGGGGGGTCCAGTTTTTTTGTAGGCACCTCTATTGAATGTTTTTCAGCCCGGAGGGCAGTAAAAATTTTGGGGGAAAAACTTTATCTGCAAAGTTTTTTTCCCGGGTCAGTACTTTGTAGGCACCTCTATTCTTTCAATGTTTTCGCCCGGAGTTAAAGTACTTTGTAGGACACCTCTTTTCTGGCAATGTATTTCCAGCGCCGGAGTCAGTACTTTTTTAAAGGGCACCCCCCATCTGCAATTTTTATTTAGCCCCCGGAGTTTATTTTTTTGTTTGGGCACCCCCTATTTTGCAATGTATTCAGCCCCGAGTCCAAAGGGACTTTTTTAGGAACACCTTATTTGCAATGTAAATTTAAACCCCCAGAGTCAGTACTTTGTTGGAAAACCCCCTTTTGCAAATTTTTTTTCCCTCCCCCGGGGTCAGACTTTTTTTAGGACACCTTTTATTTTGGGTTGTTTTTCAGCCCGGAGTTTTAGTTTCTTTTTTAAAGGAAACCCCCTTTTTGCAAAGTATTTAGCCCCCGGAGTCAGTACTTTGTTGGACAATCTAAAATTTCCAAAGTTTTTCCCCCCCCGGATCAGGGATTTTTAAGGGGCCCCCTCTTCTGCAAAGTTTTCAGGCCCCCGGGCTCGTATTTGTTTGGACCCCCTCTATCCCGCAATGTAATTTCCAAAACCCGGAGTCAGTACTTTTTAGGAACCCCCACCTGGGTTTTTCGCCCCAATCGTTAATTTTCAATCCGGAAGTTTAAAAATCAGTACTTTGTAGGAAACCCTCTATCTTCAATGTTTTTGCCCCGGTTTAGTTCTTTGTTGGGAAAAACCCCCTTATTTAAGAATTCGCCTGGGTCAGTTTTTTGTGGCACCCTCTATCTGGCCCAAAGGTTTTTCCGCCCCGGAGTCATTTCTTTGTAGGGAAACCCCCTATCTTGGGAATGTATTTTTCCCCGGGTCGGGACTTTGTAGGACACCTTTTATCTGCAATGTTTTTCAGCCCCGGTTAGTTACTTTTTTAGGACAAACCCCTATTTGCCCAAAGTATTCAAGCCCCGGGGTCAGTACTTTGTAGGAAACCCCTTTTTTGCAATTTTTTTCAACCTGGGAGTCTGGGATTTGTTGGACACCTTATTGCAATTATTCATTTCCCCGGGTTTCAGTACTTTTAGGACCCCTTTTTGCAAAAGTTTTTCAACCCCCCGGAGTTTAAATACCCTTTTTAAGACACCTTATTTGCAAAAGTAAATTTACCCCCGGAGTCGTACTTTGTTGGACCCCCCCTATCTGAAAAGATTTAGGCCTTGGAGTTTAGAAAAATTTTGGGGGAATCTACCGGCCCCCCCCCACGGGAGAACTTTTAACCCTTTTCCAAATTAACCCCATCATTTCGTTAAAAGGGAACCCCTTTTCCCCGGGAATGTATTCCCCCCCCGGGTCAAATACCTTTTTTTTAGGACCCTTTTTTCCTTTCAATGTTTTCAGGCCCCCAAAAGTCAAATATTTTTTTTTTGGGGCACCTCTTTTTTGCAATGTTTTTTCAGCCCCCGAGTCAATTTCTTTGTAGGAACCTCTATCTGCAAAAAGGGATTCAGCCCCGGAAGGTCAAGGGAATTTGTAGGGAAACCCTTTTTGCAAAGTTTTTCCGCCCCAGGGTCCAAATACTTTGTAGGAAAACCCATCTGCAAAAGTATTTTTAGCCCTGGGTTTTAAATACTTTTGGACACCTCTATCTTTTCCCTTTTTTTCAAGCCCCGGAGTCAGTATTTGTAGGGGCACCTCTTTTCCTGCATTTTTATTAGGCCCTTGGAGTAAATAAATTTTTAGGAACCTCTTTCTGCCCTTTTAAATTTTGCCCCGGAGTCATTACTTTGAAAGGGAAAAATCTCTATCTAAAAAAAATTCAGCCCCGGATTTATTTCTTTGTAGGACACCTTTTACCCGCAAAAGTATTCAAACCCCGGGGTAAGTTTTTTTGTGGGGAAAAACCCCCTTTCTGAAATGTATTTTGCCCCGTGGGTCGTACTTTGTAGGACCCTCTATTTTACAATGTTTTTCCAAACCCGGGGTCAGTATTTGTAGGAAAACCCCCTACTTTCAATGTATTAGGCCCCGGGGTCAGTACTT